>ML796674.1:457757-468720 GCA_009831015.1 Picea engelmannii
AAATTAGTATCCATAAACCCTCATAGTAGGCATTAGGAGGTAGGAAATTTTTGAGGCGTGAGCCTTTGATTTCTCATACATCAGTTTGTGGGATGATGAAGACATAAGTTCCTCTAAGGTAGTCAGTGAGGAGGCTGAGAAATGATGTTAGAGTAGGGGTCTAGTCCATCCCATAAGTGGTGATATTGGGGTAAAGGGTGAGAAGTCAAGGGGGTCCCCTCAACCAATTGAAGCTATGAACAATGTGGAGGTGATGGACTCAGCTTTACCAAATGTTACCAAAGGAAGGAAATGAGTTAAGGAGTATTTATCATTCATGTGTGTTGGAGCTTACTTCAATAGAAACCTTAAAGCGAGAGCACTCTCAAGTGAGCAAGGTGGTGTTGTCTATGAGATGGAAGTGAAAGCATGTGTCAAGAAAAAAGAGGATGGGGTGAGACTGGTAGTAGGACAAGATGTCATCATCGCGTAGGTGTAGCTATATTATTCGATGGCATTGGTCATAAACTTTCATGGAAGGTTTATCTCAAAGAAGTCAAAGGGTATATGGATGAGGAAAGTATAGAAGCAATAGCTAGGTTATGCTTTGTTTTTTTTCCTTTTGGTAGGGAGTGGCTTCCTTTCATTTTCCAATTAGCAAAGGATAGGGATAACATAATGGACAATGTAACACCCTCGACCATCAACCTCATGGTCGGGCCAATGCTACTACACAGAAAAACACTTTTGTAACACATTATGCATTCTAATGAACTTAAAACGCTTAATTACAGTTAAACACAGAATTACTGCTAGCATTTCAGAGTTAATGGAAATAACAATAATTCATATGCACAAAAACATACGTGATAACATTGCAAGAATCATAGGTATGCAATTTAATTAATTATAGAATTATAAAACATAGTGACACTTATCTTTGAAACTGTCACGCACCACCAACTGCATGTAGACCTTCCATGAACCTCCCAACCTTAGACAATTCTGCTCATCACTCTCAGTAGTAGGTCACCCCCGAGCCGGGACTAAGCTCCACCGGGTAAGGAATCCTAGGCTAGGTAAGGTTTACAGGAAGAATACACGTAAAAGAAGGAGGATTCTCTCCCAGGAACCACTTATGCCCACTGCCCATAGAATCTCCTTCCCTACATGCCTATCCCACCCCAGGAGTATACACCTTCTTTTTCACCTGGAAAGTCCTTCGGTTGCTAACCTCCCTTGCCTTGGGCTTCAACAATAGACCGGACCGGAAATCTTCGAGCTCTGTGGCAGTTACAGGGTTCCTTCCAGGAGCTATCTCCTTCCTCCATGCACTCTCTCACTTGGAGAGAGTCACTCATAGGCTTGGTAAAACTAGCCTCTTCAACAACAATCGCCTCCCTCACCTGGAGAGAGGTTACACACAGGTCATACAACCGGTT
Source organism: Picea engelmannii (assembly GCA_009831015.1). Lineage (NCBI taxonomy): Eukaryota > Viridiplantae > Streptophyta > Pinopsida > Pinales > Pinaceae > Picea > Picea engelmannii. Next base: position 459,179 of record ML796674.1, read on the forward strand.
TCCTTAATCTCGTTCCCATACAAAGAAGAAAAACAACAAGGCTCAACAACGAACATACAATAGCAGCAAACCACACCCATCCAAGAACTGCGTGGCCACCACAGTCAACTGGGAAAACAAACACGGGTTTCCCAAAACAGGTGACAGACAGACACTTCAACATAACAAGGCTCAGGAATTACGAGACACTTTGGGTTTCCCCAACCAACAATAAAGGATAGGCTCACGACTCTGGTTTCAGAGATGCGTAAGGTGTACAAAGATTCCACGCAGAGACTCCCACGGTTTAGGTAAACGATCCGGCATAAAACACCCAACAGAGGTCGATAGGGAATGCCCGCCCGTTCAGACGGAAGATGGAGAATGGAATCCTCAACTCAGGTGATGGATGGAGGAATTCCCGATGAACCCACTCAGACGCAACCATCCATGGAAATTGGGAAGCGAAGCCCCAACGAGACTCACTTCCTGGGTTAAATTGCATGTGCTTGGGCCGACACATGTCGCCCATTAGACTATATGTGCTTCATCAGCTGGTGTGTGCTTTTAGGCACGTGTTCCCCCTTCCAGGGATTTAGGATCAAGGAAAACACGTTTCACACATCATTTTTAGAATAATAATTTAATATTATTCTCAAGGGTTTAAGCCCCCTCAGCTTAGCCCCTCTTCCTACCTCTCAACCCTCTCTCCCTTACCTAGGCTTTGTGGATGCTTAGTCCCCCATCACTCATTCATCGTGGTCGGTCAACACACAGAGATTTTTTGTATTAATACTGTGCATAATTACATGTACAAAAATCAGGCTCCTGGCCTTCAACACTTAGGCTCCCTTGTCTAATAACACATAAGCCCACCAACTTATATAAACTTGGCTCACTAGCCTATAAAACATAATTTCAATTCATAATGCAAGATTTATAGTCCATAGACATGATTTACAATAGGGCTCGGCCTTGGGGACATTACAATCCCCTCCCCTTATTTTTGCACTGTCCTGAGTGCAACTTTACATTGCATCTACAAGATTTTCAAAAATTTTCAAAAAGATGCGGGTACTCTACCTGCATAACATCTTCATGCTACCATGTCGCATCCTCAGTATCATACCAGGTCCACTGGACCTTTACAAGCCCTATGGCTCGATTCTGGAGCTGTTTGTTTTTCCTGTCCAATATGCGCACAAGATGCACTTGCAGGACACCTTCTTGCTCCACCTGGATCACATTCCAATCAATTACATGATTAGCACCAGGCATATAATTTTTAATAAATGAAATATGAAACACATTATGTACAGTCATGGATGCAGGTAATGCAAGCATATATGAAACTGGCCCAATCCTCTCTAGGATTTCAAATGGCCCACAAAATCTGGTTGCCAACTTGGCACAACTTTCCAGCTTTAGGGAACTCCTGTTAGCTTTCACTTTCAGGAAAACATGATCACCCACTTTGAACTCTCTGTGGGTTCTGTTCTTATCAGCATAACTTTTCTGCCTGTCCTGGGCAGCTTTCAAATTCTGCTTAATTTTTATCATTTGGTCCTCCATCTCCTTGAGCAACTTTGGCCCAACTACTGTTCTATTAGCTAGATTATCCCATCTCACCGGAGTATTGCACTTTCTTCCATAAAGTGCTTCAAATGGGATCATCTTCAACGATGCATGATACCCATTGTTGTAGGCGAATTCTACCAAGTGCAGGTAGTCTTCCCATCTTGATGGTTTGTCCATCACATACATTCTCAGTATGTCTTCTATTACTCTATTCACCTTATTTGTTTGTCCATCAGACTCAGGATGATAAGCTGTACTAAAGTTCAAATTCATTCCGAATCCTTTGAACAATCCTTTCCAGAAATTCGAGGTGAATTTCGGGTCTCTGTCGGACACAATCGTTTTAGGAATTTCGTGCAATCATGCCACTTCCTTTATGAAAATATCAACAACATCTGCTACCTTGTGAGTAGTTTTCAGTGGAATAAAATGGGCAGCTTTTGTAAGCTTGTCCACCACCACCATGATCGAATCATGCAGCTTGGTTGTTCTGGGCAATCCTGTAATAAAATCCATCATTACTACTTCCCACTTCCACTCAGGAATGGGTAAAGGTTGCAGTAACCCTGCTGGGTGCCTATGCTCAGATTTAACTTTCTATCACTCATACATCTGGCGATGTATTCAATGATCTCTCTCTTCATACTCGGCCAAAAGTAATGGCTCTTGACCACTGCTACTATTTTCTGATATCTAGGGTGCCTTGCATAAGGCACATTATGCATCTCCTACAAAATCATCTGTTTCAAGCACTGGACATTGGGTACAAAAATTTTGTTCTTGTACAACAGTATTCCATCTATTTCCAATTTATAAATTTCCATCTTTTGTGGCATCTTACCCTGTTGTAGCTTGGCTACCAATTCTCTGTACTGTAGATCTACATTTGCAGCCTCCAAAATTCTACTTTTAATATCAGTCCGATACATGCTAATGGATGTAGCATGTAATTCATGCACCCTCCTGCTGAGTGCATCAGACACTTTATTCTCCTTTCCTTTGATATTCTTGATCTCAAATTTGTACTCACACAGAAATTCCAGCCACCTACTTTGTCTATCATTTAAGGTTGGTTGATCAAACAAATATTTCAGACTGTTATGGTCTGTTCTGAGTTCAAACCTCCTTCCCATGAGGTAATGCCTCCATTTCTTTAGATCATGAACTATGGCTGCCAACTCCAAGTCATGGATTGCATAGTTCTTCTCATACTCTTTTAATTTCCTGGACTCATAACAGATTACGAATCTGTTCTGACTGAGGACCCCTCCTAGTCCTTCTTTGCATGCATCAGTGTATACTATGAAATCTGCATTTGGATCTGCAATCCTCAGGATTGGAGCACTGGTTAACAACTACTTAAATCGCTGGAAACTTTCCTCACATCCCTCTATCCAGTGAAACTATTTCCATTTTCTTTGTAAGGAAGTGATAGGGTGAGCTATCTTGGAAAACCCTGCGATGAACCTTCTGTAATAACCAACCAATAACATGAAGGATATAACTTTTGTTACATTCCTTGGCATTGACCATTCTCTAATGGCTTCAATCTTCTCAGGGTCTACTGCTATCCCATCCTTCGAGATAATGTGTCCCAAGTAATGGATCCGCTCCTGATAAAAAGAGCACTTGCTCAACTTGGCATACAGTTGGTGCTCTCTTATCACCTACAATACCATCCTCAGATGTTGTTCGTGTTCTTCTTCGGTCCTAGAATACACCAGAATTTCATCCAGGAAGACGATGACAAACTTGTCTAGATAGTCCTTGAATACTCCATTCATCAAGCTCATAAAAATAGCAGGTGCATTTGACAGTCCAAACGGCACCACTATGAACTCGTAATGACCATACCTTGTTCTAAAGACGATCTTTTTGATGTCTTCATGTTTTATTCTTACTTGGTGATATCCTGATCTTAGATCTATTTTCAAAAATATCTTTGCACCCTTCAACTAATCAAAGAGATCATCAATCCTTGACAGAAGATACTTGTTCTTCATAGTTACTTTGTTCAATTGCCTGAAATCGATGCACAATCTCAACGTTCCGTCCTTCTTCTTTATGAACAGGAACGGGGAACCCCATGGAAACATGCTTGGGCATATATACCCTTTCTTCAGAACTTCTTCAAGCTACAGCTGCCACTCTTTCATTTCTAACGCACTCATCCTGTATGGAGCCTTTGACACTGGAGCTGCTCCAGGCATCAAGTTTACAGAGAAATCGATATCCCTTTTCGGAGGTAGTCTAGGTACTTCATGGAATACATCTTCGAACTCTTTAAGTACCTCATGATCCTCAATAATTGACACCTTATCCTTAGGCATTTCCCCCACATGGGCTGCAAATAATTGATAGCCTTTTCTATAACACTTCTTCAGCTGTATTGTTGAGATTTCTCCAATAGTAATCGCTCTAGGAATTCCTTGGACAACTCTCTGATTCCCTTCTTCATCTAATCAATTGAATTCCTTGTTCTGACAGTCCAAGATGGCATGGTGCTGGTCCAACCAGTCCATCCCAATTAGACACTCATAAGAGCCTAACGACAGAATGTTCAAATCGACCTTCGTGCTCAGTCCATTCATGTCTACAGGACAAGACTTGACTAACTCTGTGACTTTCCTCTTGGTTCCTGTAGCTAGCTGCACTAACCAAGACTTTTCATGTTTTCTTCTTATCAAATGAAAACTTTCTACCACTCTAGGGTCTATATAACTATGGCTAGCCCCTAAATCAACTAAAATAGTAAATGGTTGGTTTTTTATCATACCTTATACTTCAATCATGTGCGACTGATACTCAACTTTCTTGTTTTCTAGGGCTGCGTAGATCCTTGGAATTCTACTGCCCATGTCCTCCACTGTTTCAGCATGCTGAACATTGTGGATAACTCTTACTTTATCATTTCTGTGGGGGCAATCCCTGTACCTACGGTTTTCTTTACAACCCCAACATTCCATAGGTTGTAGCCTTGATATTTTCCCACCCACTTCAACCTTCCTGGGCTCTCTAAGAGACGACTGTCCTTGAGGACTGTTTCTGAAAAAGGGTGGTTTATTTCGCTTCTGCCTCTGTTCTTTCTTGAACTTTTTCTGGTCATCCCAAGCCTTTCGAAAGTTAGGCTTTTCTCTTTGTTGTTCAAATAAGAACTTCGCTCTTCTTATCATTTCTTCCATAGTATTTGGGTCATCATACTGAATCTTATCCCCAATAGGAGGCGGTAATCCACTCAGGTACCTTTGAATCTTGACAGACTCATCTTTGATGAATGGAACATACTTCATTAATTCCAAAAAATTTCGTTCATACTCATCAATGGTCTGGTTGTCCATCTTGAGTTCAAAGAATTCTTTCATGTTTCTATCATAATATCTTTTAGTTAAGTATTTCCTCTCGAAATACCTCTTGAATTCTTTCCATGTGATGTCCCTTTCCCTAATGTGTTGCACCTACACAAGTTGATCCCACCACATGGATGCCTTTCCCTTCAATTAATACATGGCAATCCTGCCCTCTACATGAGAGGAATTATTCTGTAGCTGAAAGTATTTCCTCATACCAAGCAACCAAGTTTCGACATCTTCCTCCTTCTTATGTTCTCCATCGAATGTTGGAGGCTTGATCTTGTTCATTTCCCCTTTCAATTCATCCATCCCAGATCTCCTGTGCTTTCTGGTAGGAGATGGGCTTGAACTACTGTGTTCTTCCCTACTGAAATTCTTTTGGGAGCGACGACGATGTCTGTTGACACTCCTTGATCTTGTTTTCCTCTCAGGAGTCCTACGACTCTTTGTCTTGCTTGAGTCACTCTCCTTTTTCAATTTATTTTCTATTCTTTCTAGACTCTTCAACATCCTTAAGTTGAATTCACCTTGCTTATCCTTGACTTTCATGAGCATTCAACTATCATCTCGGTGAACCTGGGCATCTTTCTGCAATCTTTCAATGATTTTCATCATGTGTCCTTCCTTATCCATCTCTTTTCCTTGCCCATTAGCGTTTGATCCTTCGACTCCCAAGTTGACATTCCTTCCTTCTCTTTCATTCTCTGAATTGGAGGCAATCCACACCTCTTCCATTCTCTGCTCTCAACGATAACCCTATTCGGTTTTGGCACTTGCTAAGCTTCTGCAAACACACATGCAGACAACTGGGATTTGTCAGGTCATCATTCTTAGCAAATTCCACACATTCAAAACCATTTTGATTTAAGAAAATGATTCGACTTCACAAATTTTCCGAGTTCTGCTCGGCTCTGTAATTTTTGGGTGATAACTCCCTCTTTCTCCCTACCCTCATAATCAAAGGTCGTGACCAAATGATAGACTATTAGGTGCTACTTGGGCTTTCGACCTTCGAAGAGTTTAAGGCACACACATCTATCTCTCGGAGTTTCAATTTACTGAATTCACGTAAATCGGGTGGATTGACGGTCCACGTTTACCCAACATCCCACGGTTAAAATCTGCTACAGTTCTTCCGTCTTCGAAGATTTTGGGACTTCGGGACTTTGGGTTTCAGGGTTTCAGTCCTCGAGGCTCTCATACCCGCTTCCCTCTCCAACCCCTGACTTCTGAAAATTCGATTTCCTTGCCCTCTGAGCCCACAACATAGTTGTCGCCCACCAAGGTAGTGACACATGGTGTCCTTAAAAAGGTCCACCTCACTTCCAGTGATGTCATGGGGCCCCACTACTTTCACTTTTTGTTTTAGAGTTTCGGGCATAAGGAGTGCATGCATCCACACATCTCGAACTTTCGTTTGCTGAAATTTCGAAATTACAGTCTATCATCTACTTTATCCAGCGGTCCTGATTCCCCACAATCTGATGACTCAAATCTCATCGGCATTTCACGTATCAGGATTTTGTGTGTGATGAGGTCGAAGTATTTTCCACCTTAGTCTTCCCTATTCCCGAAATGTCGATTTCTTCCTGGACAATTAACGGTCCAAATCTCTCTTAGATCGATGGTTGTGATCCAATCGTGAATTCGTGTTTCGTGAATTCTCACGAACTCACCCTTAGACCATTTCAAGTCATGAGTTAGTGAAAGGTTGATCTCTCTCCACGCGTCCTTTCTGATGGACGGTCCCGACGAATTTGGGATTTCACGTATCGTGATTTCCACACTCCTGTGCAACTCCGAAAGGTTTTAAACCTTGTGCACATTCTCCAGATTTGACGGTCGTGAGGGTTCTCCTTTCCTCCCGAACAAATTCTATGGATCCAACACTTCTGGTGTGGAGTTCTCTCTCTCCCTGTGGCCATATACCATGCCAGCTGTAGTTTTATAATACCGCTACACCTCCTGAGCTTTGTAACACAGTCAAGTAGTCCGTTGACACTCAGAAACATTCTAAGGTCTGAAATTAGTCCTCCAGACACAATTTCTTCTCAAAACCTTGGTCCAAAGACTACTTATCCATTCCATCCAGGCTCAGTGTTGAAACTAGGCTTTGATACCATACTGTAATGCCACTAGCCATCAACCCCACGATCGGACCAATGCTACTACATGGAAAAACACTTATGTAACACATTATGCATTCTAATGAACTTAAAACGCTTAATTACAGTTAAACACAGAATTACTGCTAGCATTTCAGAGTTAATGGAAATAACAATAATTCATATGCACAACAAAATACATGATAACATTGCAAGAATCACAGGTATGCAATTTAATTAATTACAGAATTACAAAACATAGTGACACTTATCTTTGAAACTGTCACGCACCACCAACAGCATGTAGACCTTCCATGAACCTCCCAGCCTTAGACCACATTGTTCATCACTCTCAGCAGTAGGTCACCCCCGAGCTGGGACTAAGCTCCATCGGGTAAGGAATCCTAGGCTACGTAAGATTTACAGAAAGAATACATGTAAAAGAAGGACGATTCTCTCCTAGGAACCACTTATGCCCACTGCCCACAGACTCTCCTTCCCCACATGCCCATCCCACCCCAGGAGTATACACCTTCTCTGTCACCTAGACAGTCTTTCGGCAGCTAACCTCCCTTGCCTTGGGCTTCAGCAATAGATCGGACCGGAAATCTCCGAGCTCTATGGCAGCTACAAGGTTCCTTCCAGGAGCTCTCTCCTTCCTCTGCGTACTCTCTCACCTGGAGAGATTCACTCATGGGCTTGGTAAAACCCGCCTCTTCAACAACAATCACCTCCCTCACCTGGAGAGAGGTTACACACAGGTCATACAACCGGTTTCCTTAATCTCGTTCCCGTACAAAGTAGAAAAACAACAAGGCTCAGCAACGAACATACAACAGCAGCAAACCACACCCAGCCAAGAACTGCATGGCTGCCACAATCAACTGGGACAACAAACACGGGTTTCCCAAAACAGGTGACAGACAGACGCTTCAACATAACAAGGCTCAGCAATTACGAGACACTTTGGGTTTCCCCAACCAACAATAAAGGACAGACTCATGGCTCTGGTTTTAGATATGCGTAAGGTGTATAGAGATTCCACGCAGAGACTCCCACGGTTCAAGTAAAGGATCCAGCATAAAACACCCAATAGAGGTCAATTGGGAACGCCCACCCATTCAGACGGAAGATGGAGAATGGACTCCCCGACTCAGGTGATGGATGGAGGAATGCCCGACGAACCCACTTAGACGCAACCGTCCGTGGAAAATGGGAAGCAAACCCCCAACACGACTCACTTCATGGGTTAAATTGCATGCTCTTGGGCCGACACACGTCGCCCATGAGGCTGCATGCCCTTCATCAGCTGGTGTGCGCTTTTAGGCACGCGTTCTCCCTTCCAGGGATTTGGGATCAAGGAAAACATGTTTCACACATCATTTTTAGAATAATAATTTAATATTATTCTCAAGGGTTTAAGCTCCCTTAGCTTAGCCTCTCTTCCTACCTCTCAACCCTCTCTCCCTTACCCAAGCTTTGTGGATGTTTAGTCCCCCATCACTCATTCATCGTGGTTGGTCCACATGCAGAGATGTTTTGTATTAATAATGTTCATAATTACATGTACAAAAATCAGGCTCGAGGCCTTCAACACTTAGGCTCCCTGGTCTAATAACACATAAGCCCACCAACTTATATAAACCTTGCTCACCAGCCTATAAAACATAATTAAAATTCATAATGCAAGATTTATACTTCATAGACATGATTTACAATAGGGCTCGGCCTTGGGGACATTACAATCCCCTCCCCTTATTTTTGCACTGTCCTCAGTGCAACTTTACACTGCATTTGCAAGATTTTCAAAAATTTTCAAAAAGATGCGGGTACTCTGCCCACATAACATCTTCATGCTCCCATGTCACGTCCTCAAGACTGTACCAGGTCCACTGGACCTTTACAAACACTATGGCTCGATTCCGGAGCTGTTTGTTTTTCCTGTCCAATATGCGCACATGATGCACTTGCAGAACACCTTCTTTTCCAACCACCAATGATATGCCTCTCCATGTCTTTTCCAACCACCAATGATATGCCTCCCCCCGTCTCTTCACCACCATCCTTCTCTTCTTTTTTGTTGGTTCAGAACTCTAAGATTCATCCCAATTTTGTAGAAAACCTCATCCTAGAGTGAGACAACAAACCCTAGATTAGAACCAGGGTCATTTTGGCGAAGAGTGGTTTCTGAAATTGGAAAATTGTTTTCCAAAAGAATGGAGCAAGGTATGAGATCTTTCAACGTAATGGTTGGTAAATTAAACCCACTGGATCATGGATACAAACAATAATGATCATCCCCTCCATGACATACATGCAGGGATCCATCGAAATCCCATCTTCGGAACAATCTCCTTTGTCAAAAATGGCACAAAATACCTGGATGTGACCCTACACCTCATGTATCTATTTGTACGATAACTTTAAAAATCCATCAAAGAACCATCTCATGATCTTCCCTTACCAAGCATATATATATATATATATATATATATATATATATATATATATATATATATATATATATATA
>ML796674.1:468766-480507 GCA_009831015.1 Picea engelmannii
TATTAATTTTCATTTCAATTACTAAATCATCACACACATATAAAATCTTTCTTATCATCGCATTATTAAAAAATTCCATAAATTTTAAATCATCTCTTAACTTTTATATAACAATTGAAAAATTAAAAACAAAACATAACAAATATGCCAAAAAATAAATAAATAAATAAATAAAAATTAAATTATCATAAATAATGAATAATTAAATTTTAAATCTTATCACATTGTTATATAAATAAATGCTATATACATTTTAAAACATTTCAAATTTCCATTATATATAAATGTTGTTTACATTTTAAAGTATTTCCAATTTGTTTTTGTTAGTTTGTCCGTGAACTTCCAAGACTAACTTATGACTTGAGAAACCATAACTCAAAACATATTGCAAATTTGTATTATTAAAATTACAAAAATAGATGAATGAAAATGTTTGTGCAATGGAAAAATCAATATGAAGGCTCCAACAAAAAAATTCCTCCTTCAACGTCTTTGGAAAGCAATTCCAAAATTTATGTGCTGGGAAATTTTGTTGGCACCATATTTCAAAATATAAGTCTCTCTCCCCTCAGCTTGTAGACTGCTCTCGGAAGTAGTGATCGTGAATGGAATGAAGCCAGAGAACACTGGACTAATGAATGATCAGGAACATAATTGGCTCATCTTTGTCCTATCTCAGAAACTCCCTTCAGTCCGAATTCGCTCGTCCATCAACTCCTCCCCCTTGCATTGGAAGCTTCGATGAATTTAAAATCAAATATTATTATTCATAATAAATAATTTTATATCTTCTTCATTATTACAAACTTTTTTACAATTTCATTATTCATTAGGTTAATAAAAAAAATTATGATTATAAACTTTTGGTTGGCATTTCAATAATTTTATTTATTTAAAAATGAATTTATAAAATTAAAAACAAATTATCTTAATATCATCATTTTTAAAACAATAAAAATAAACTTTTATTACTTAATTTATGAAAAATTAAAATTCAAATATTCTTACATTGTTTTATCATTTAAATTATTATCATATTTTTATTATTATAAAAATGTTATTATAAATGTCAATTTTAGTAAAACAAAATATAACTTATTTTTTTTTATCAATTTTAGTAAAACAAAATATAACTTATTTTTTTTATCAACTCATAATTATATTATTAAAAAAAAATTGCAAATTTCAATTTTTATACCATAGATTGTTATATACTATTTTTTTATTATTAAAAAATAAAAATGCTTAATTACATCATATTTAAAAAAAGTTTTCAAAAATTTTGTTTTCAAATCACAATATTTTCTCATTCGAAATTTTATCATGTCATATTATTAAAAACATTATCTTCAAAATCTTATACTAATCATTTAAAAACTCACTAATTCATTTTTTAAATCACATTTCCATATCATATTCTTATTCTTATTATTATTATTATCAATTTAGTATTTAATATTACTATCATTATCATTAAAATTATTATGGTAAACTTTATTTTCATATTATCACATTATCTTATTCTTTAAAAAAAATACCACATTTAAAAACTTGTAAATATTTAGAAGTGTTATCATAAACTTTATTTTTATATCATCATATTATTTAATCCTTCCAAAAATTTATTTAAAAACTTACAAATATTTAGATGTATTATCATAAACCCCTTATGTTCATATCATCAACTCATCTTATCCTTCAAAAAATTTATTGCATTTAAAAACTTATAAACATTTTCAAATCATCATCATCATATTATTATTATTATTATTACACATTTAAAAAATGTTACCTTATTTTCCAATTATCACATTGTCCTATTATTTAGAAAATTAATCATATCATTAAAAAAACTATCAATTTATATTTTCTTGACCATCACATTAATTTATCATTGAAAAAACATTGCATTATTATTACCCATTACTATATCATTAATAAATATTATCATAAACTATTATTATCATTTTGTTACACAAACCATTTTATTAAGGAAAAAAAAATTATCATTAAAAAAGAATTGCATTATTATTACCTGTTACTATATCATTAATAAATATTATCATAAACTATTATTATCATTTTGTTACACAAACCATTTTATTAAGGAAAAAAATGTTATTGAAAAATTTATTTTCAAATCACAATATTTTTTCATTAAATTTTTTTATCATGTTATATTATTAAAAAAAATAACTTCAAAATATTTTACTTATCATTTAAAAATCACTAATTTATTTATAAAATCATCACATTCTCATATCATATTATTATTATTATCAAGCTACCGTTTATTATTACCATTTTATAATACTTATCATATTATTTTTATTATCAAGTTACCATTTATTATTACTATTATTATAATTAGAAGTATTATGGTAAATTTTATTTTCATATCATCWCATTATCTTACTCTTCAAAAACATTACCATATTTAAAAAYTCTTAAATATTTAGAAGTGATATCATAAACTTTATTTTCATATCATCACATTATTTTATCCTTCAAAAATTTTATTTAAAAAATTACAAATATTTAAATGTATTATCATAAATCTTATATTCATATCATCACATCATCTTATTCTTCAAAAWATTTATCWCATTKAAAAACTCATYATCATCATTATCATTGAAAAAATGTTACTTTGAACATTATTTTTRAATCAKCAAGAAAAACTAACTATCAATATATTTTCTTSATCATCACATCACTTTATCATTGAAAAAACATTATAKTATTATTATTATTACACATTATTGTGTCATTCATAAATATTACCATAAACTTTGTTTGTAAATCACAAGTTATTTTATCATTCATAAAATTTACCATATCAATCAAAACACATTACTATAAATTTATTTTTTATATCATATCACCCTAACATTCCAAAACATTGCATTATTATTATTACTACACATTGACATGATTAAAATATGTTACCATAAACTTTATTTTTAAATCATCACATTATCTTATCATTCATCACATTTTTATATTATTGAAAAATGTCACTACAAATTTTATATTTAAATCATCACACCATCTTATCATTAAAAAAAAAACACCAAATCATTTTAAAATCCTATTACAAACTTAATCTTTATCATATTGTCAAAATTTACCGTATCATTAAAAAAAAATGCTATAAATTTACTTTTTTAATCATCAAGTTACCATTTCATTTGAAAATATATAAATTTACATTTTGAACGATCACATTACCATACCATTTTAAAAACATTACATCATCTTATTATTAACACTATTATTATTATTATTTTTTTTTAAATAAAAAGTAGAACCTGTTATATTAAGCTTTCAAAAAAGGATAGACATTTGGCATGCATATGCCAGCTGTCCTTCCTATACAGGAAACCGGGACAACTCGCCTGTCCACAGTAGCAAGCAAAATTAGGCGTAGTGTTGCGCCACCCTGCCCGAAGGAAACCAGGGATTTTGTCCAGTATGCCCAACAGTAAAAGAAAAGCTATGCTAAAGCTAATTATGCTAGGAACTAGAGAGCTATGGCTCTGATAAACAGTAATTGAAAAGAGCATGAAAACCATAAGGAAGACCGGAACCTATTCAGTCGAAGTTGCCGCCATTGACAGGGAGGACGAAGGGCTGCGTACAAGTGGGGCATTGGCACCGTGGAGTAGCTTTGGAGTAGGCTGCATACAACATATCTAGGCGCTGGCTGACTTGCACAGCTCTGAAGACTTGATCGTCCACGAGGTTGCGCACTTCAAAGATCAACTTTAGGTGTTCGGGATGCAGGAACGGCGGTGAAGGTGGCGCATTTCTTTCAGACTCCACTTCTTCCCGACTCGACGTCGTCCTCTGCTGCTGCGTGCCAGTGCTACGCTCCGGCTGCACCTCCTCAGCTTCCCTTGCCTTGTAATCCGACGGTGTCCCCTGCGTCTGCACCCTAGCAATGGATTTCGGTGGCTCCTCCTCCACAGGGCAGGCCACGAAAGTTGCACTCGGAGCGATGGCGGGCACTGGAGAGTTGCCCAAATTGGGTGCAGTTGACGTGTGTCCAAAGCTCGTCGGAGGATCCCAATTGTCCGGGACAACGAACATCCTGCCCTCGAAAAAATCCAATGGAAGCGTGATGGACAGGTCCTCCTCCACATAAGTTTGAGGCAACGAGGTTGCTACAGTGGCACCACCCCTGCGTTTTTTCTTGGCCAAGAGCATAGCTCTAGCAAACTTCTGATGCCGTTTTCTCCGTGAGTCTGCTGCATACTAGCCAGCGCCTCGGCGAGGCCTACCCCTTACCCATGGCATGGTGAGGGCTAGGGCAGAACCTCCTCCGCGGCGGTGCTGAACCTGCTATAACAAATTCGAATGTGAGGTGGGAGGTCTGTTCAGACTAAAATACGCATAACCCATAGCTGCCAGCATTAACGCCGAGAGCTTAATGCTCTGGCTGGCCGTCCCCTGCCCACGTGCGAGGAGCTCCATCGTCATCCGGTGGTCTACGGAGGCGAGGGCTCTAATAACTGCCCGTAGCTAGGAGTAGGGGCCTCCATTAATGGCCCCCCGATTAGCGCCTCCACGTGCCCACGCTGCCCACATGTCGCCCCATCTGGGGGATTATTAACACTATTATTACAACACATTGTTATATCATTTAAAAATATTACCATAAACCTAAATTTTAAATTATTACATTGTCCTATAATTCAAAAAATTGTTATAAATTTATATTTTAAATCAATACAGTGTGAAAACTTATTTTATCATTCAAAAATACATTGCATTAAATTAATTACATCATTTAAAAAAAACTTGTTACAATTTTTTTTTGAAAATTTCTCATTGTTTTACCATTCAAAATTTTATCATCTTATTCATAAAATGTGTAACAAATTTACTTTTAAAATCATTACCAAAAACTTTGTTATAAATTTATTTTTCAATTAACATATTACCAATCTCATTATAAAACACATTGTTATAAACCATATTTTTTAAATCATTACATTATCAAATTAAAAATGTGAAAAACAAATAATTAAAATTAATATGAAACCATATAAATTAATATTATTAATATAAACAATAATTAATAAAAATTATAATATAATACAAAGAACACTGTAAACTTAATTGAAAAAAATGTATAAAAAAAAACCTGAACAATAGCTTATCTTGTCATAGCCATCCTTGGGGAGTAAAGAAGGGGTCAACCCTTCTCAAAAAATAATAATAGTTTTATTAATATTGATTTCTATGTACATGAAAAAATAATATAACATTCTCAATTTGCAAAGATAAAGATGTCCTGTAAATCATAACAAATACAAAGATTCCGAATAATATATTAGAATTTATATTTTCTTAAAAGTACGTTGATGTTGAACATACATTGAATGTGTTCTCCCTATTTGAGGAAAAAGATTCTCCCTGTTGCTAAAAAAAACCTAAAAATTAAATTACCTTATACTATAATATTTAATAATAATATTTATAATATTTTAAAATAATAAATTCACTATAATATTTAACAATAATAAATTAAAATAATAGATCTCAATAAGAAATCACCGTACTCTACATCCCCTGTAATATCTCATATCTCTCCCCACTGTAGTTGTGATTGTTTTTAAAAAGCAATAATTACCTACCCTTAAAAAAGTGTGCAATTAAAAAACAGCGAAAATAAAAACTGTGTAATTAATACATCCTCTGAACTTATAAATAAAATCGTGTATCAAAATGAAAGTGTATAAATAATACCAAATTCTCATCTCGCTTCCAATAGTACAAACAGTGAGCCAGAGACCGTGGTAGACTAAGTGATAAGATGGCATTTCAGTGTCTGATGCTATTTTCGTTGTAGTTTTTGACACACTGGGCTCAAATTTAGCAATATATATTTTATACCTGGTTCCATTTATGATATTTTATACCTGGTTTTATTTTATACAGGACATAAATCATAGTACAAACAGTGAGCGAGAGCCAGAGACCGTGGTAGACTAAGTGATAAGATGACATTTCAGTGTCTGGTGCTATTTTTGTTGTAGTTTTTTACAGACTGCGCTCAAATTCCATTTCTGATATTTATGGGGAACCCGAGTGGTTTTTGGTCTTATTTATATATAAATTATGTGAATATGGTTGTGGTTTAACTGGGTCACCCACATATATTCAATTTCTTCCCTGGATTTGCAGCGAGGTGAAAGTATTGGGTGATCAAGAAGATGTTATTCTCATTAAATGTATCCAATCTCATGTTTCACGTCTCACATGTAACAATTCTACCTCAGTTCATCTCAAAATACATGCTTATAACAATTCTACGTCTCACTATCATATTATAATTATTACTTCAAGAATGCAGGTTTGAAACTAAGTGCAGGTTTGAAACTAAGTGCAAAGAGCTGTAGATTTTGTTGTGGGTTTCAGATGGAACTAACCACACCTCAAATTTTTTATCATCCTAAGGTTTGATAAATCCTAAAGTTAATAATTAATATTTCTGTATGTGCCAACCCACCTAAGATTTGATAGATCCCAGGGTTGATAATATTTATGTATATACCAATCTAACTAAACAGAAAAATAAAACAACTAGATAATAAGAACATTTCATCATGACAAAAAGATGAAACAGAGGGAACTAACCAACCACACCTCAAAATTTTTGTCATCCTAAGGTTTGAAACATATTTCATCAAAACAAAAGGATGTAAGAACATAATCACTCACCCGGAGAAATTCCTCTCCATCTGGTCTCTCTGCATGCACATTGTCTTCATTAACCATCTGCATTCACAGTATATATCACATCATTACACCATATATCACATTAACCATCTGCATCTGTCTTCATTAACAAATAAATAAAATTATGATTCAACCATACAATTCTCAGATTGATTAACCCAATTCTGCAAAACAGCTCATCTCACTTGAATGTCCTTTGATCTCTTCACAGATGGAATTCTTGTCTGGCCCCAACAAACCAAACCAAAAGGAAAAAAATGAAAAAAATCCTAAAAAAACAAAAAAATTGGTAAAAAAAAACACACAATGAAAAATTAAGCCAACACAAAAAAAAAATATGCATAGCCATGCTGAACTCAAATAAAATACCAATAAAACGTTCTCTATTCTCTTCACTTATGATCTGCATTCTTCTCCCTTCTCTTCTCTTCACTTTTCTATTTTTCTCTGCATTCTTCTCCCTTCCCTTCCCTTCCCTTCCCTCCTCTCCTCTCCTCTCCTCTCTCCTCTCCTCTCCTCTGCACTGCACTGCACTCTTCTATTTTGCTCTGCATTCTTCTCCCTTCCCTTCTTGTAATGACCCTAGTTGGATAAATGTTTAAGAATTATAAAGTAAAACTAATTAGGGGATTAATTGTGTTAACAAGGTATTAATTAAACAAAGATGATTTAATGATATTAATTAAGTGAGTTATTAATTAATTAAAGGATATAATTGTGATTAATTAATTAATAATTTAACTACAAATTCCATTTAATAACTTGCGTAATGGATTTAATAGATTAATGGTATATGATATAAAATGGTTGCGTATACAACAAGGGATAACTTATGAATCCCGAGAAGATAAAAACATTAAAGGAAGGATCAGGGACGGGGGATGGGGGCAGGTAAGGGAGTAAAGGCATGAGGCGGTGAAGGAGGAATAAGGGGAGAGAAGACAGAGGATGGATTTGGGGGGGGGGGAGGACTATGAGATTTGCAGGGAGCAATAGAGTTATGGCTGTGGCATTTGGATGAGTTGAGGCACCGGGTTGCTGGAGGTTTTGGGCACGGGGGCCAGGATATCCATAGATATCTTGGAGCTAGGTAGTTTTCCTAGTTGGGAGGGAGGACAGTAGGTTTGGGCAGTTATATTTTTTTTTGTTGTGGCAGTATTGGTCTGTGCATCAGGTAGCAGGAAGGCAACAACAAGGCAGCCAGGCAACATAAATTAGCATCAGAACCAGGTAAGTTGTTAAATTTATGTATTGTATCATTCTGCCAATGAAATCATTAATCATTGATAAATCTAAGTTACTGAAGTTGCTGTTATGAAAATCAATATTATGTTATGAAGTCATTGTCTCAGTTTATGAAATAAATTGCTTATGAAATATTGTGATGTTAAATTTATTTGGTTGTTACATTTGGTATCAGAGCGTCTTAGTTTGAAATCTGGGCCTGAGGGCCAAAACCCCAAGCGTTAACTCCAGCCACGCTTAACTTGCAAGCAAAACACGTTAGTTTGTGTCTTAATATATTGTGTCAAGCAGATACAGTATCAGAAAATATACTCAAGGTAGTACCCCTATATTATCCAAGCAAATGGTCTCATATATATCACAAGCAACTGCCTTAGGTAATACCCTTTTACTGGATCACAAATGGCTAATACAGTCTTAGTCCGAATATTCAAAGGAACGCCCTTTAAAATAGTGGCAGCAAACCAGATAGTTTGAAGGATCACTTCCCACAAAATGGCTACCCTTAAAGCAGTCTGCTAAAACTATTAAGCACGAAAAACAGAGATGATAACTTAATTTTATTTGAGCAATACTTGTCAATGAGATTTCGGGTAGAATAGACACCTGAAATCTATGAAAATGTAGAGGGAAGCTTTTATCCAAGGCTTGAAGTTAGCAAGATTCAATAACTACACAAATTATACTATATAAAATGCAATAGGACTTTTGCAAAACCTTGAAAAGGCCTACTTCATCTCAAACTTACCTAAATGAGGAACTGCCAATGCGCAGCAGGAAAAAGGAAATTTTGAAGACTTGTATTGTGCGAGAATGGTGTAAACTACTTGCCTGTATTAGCCTCGGTAAATTTTAAATAATGTAAAATCTCTTGAACAATAGACCAATACAAATTTTAACCTCTCCAAGAAAGCAATTTTAACACCACGTAATGTTTCATGCAACTAATCATTATCCCATAGGAGAGTTGTCTATTACGCAGGAGAACGGATCTGAGCCATCAGATCTCGGGAAGATACCCGACAGCCATCGGATCTGCATGGAGTTGAGAGGGAGTTAAGTCCTCGAGGGAAGAAGGAGAAATCCCGATGACAGGTGTGAAGGCATCGAGATATCGGTGTTCATGAAATCGGGATTCACGAGGTCGAGGAAGTCGGGACATTTTAAGTCTCGAAATAGCAGGAACGATCTGGACCGTCCATTTGAGGAGACACGTGGCAGAGATCGAACGATCCATTGGTATATCGGCTACCGGGGTTTTGAGTTGACAGAGGATTTCCGTCATTGGAGCAACGAAAACTACGAAACAATGAGAGGCGATCAGGACCGTCCGTTCTTGGGATGCGTGGTAGTGATCGGAGCCATCGGGAAAGGTCCCGACAGGAGGTCGTCCATCGGGCAATCGGGAGTCGGTAAATCGCGGATCCCACGGATGAGTAGTCCTTGCAGTTTGGAAACGCGAGGCCCGATTTTTCGAA
Organism: Picea engelmannii; assembly: GCA_009831015.1. Classification (NCBI taxonomy): domain Eukaryota; kingdom Viridiplantae; phylum Streptophyta; class Pinopsida; order Pinales; family Pinaceae; genus Picea; species Picea engelmannii. The sequence goes on from ML796674.1 coordinate 478,237, forward strand.
AAGTGAAAAGCCCTGTGGTGGAAGCCAGCTGTCATCGCGGATCGGGATATCGTGAGTCCTGAGAACATAGCAGCGAGAGTTGCAAAATCGCGAAATGCGATTTCCCGATGAGCCAAGGGACAGCGGGGCCCACAGAAGGGTCAACGGTGGACAGGTGGCAGATTGCATCACGGATCGAAATATCGCGAGTTCCGTGGACAAAGTGTCCACGCACTACGAAATTGCAAACTCTGAAACCCCGAAAGGAGGGAAGGTCATGATCACGGGGCAACAGTCACGTGGGACGAGAGCCTAGCTCGAAGAGCTAACCGAAGTTACCATGTATCGGAGTTCGGAGTTTCGCAAGTCCAGAGGACATGCGCATTTGAGCATAGAAAACCTCGAACCCCGACGAGGAGTATGACTGAGGTCATATGAGAGGAGGTCACACGGATCATGGGTTTAAGCTATCGGGATTTAGGAAATCGGAGTTTCAGGAAATACGATGACAAGAGACACATCCTTATAGAACCACGAACCCTGAAACCGCGACGTAATTAACTTAACCCTTAAACCTTCATTAAAAAAATAATTTATTAATTGATGTTTTAATTAAGACTTAATCACATCGCGAAATCGGAGATCGGGGTTTCGTGAATCAATTTACATAGATCATTTGTTACGGAAAACCCTGAATCCCAATTTCTTTAAACATTAAATGAGAAACTCGCAAATTTAGAGTTATAACTGCTTTAAATAAATTTTAAAGGGGCGTTGAAAATTTATATTTTTATAAATTTTTAACCATTCGTTGTCCAAAGGTAAACGATAAAAGGCATCGCGAATTTTGAAGTGAAGAAATTCTTGCTCGAGAAGGTCCGAAACCCCTATGGGAAGCCATAAGGCAGCAATCACACCAGAGCAGGTCACATGGACCTCGGTATAGCTGGAAAGGGCTAACATGCAAGGAAGAGGCGTACTGGGTATCGGGATATCGAGAATCCCGTAGAAACGGGGGTCATGCATTTCGGCATTGCGATGTCCGAAACCCCGACAGGGAACAAGGTTGTGACCTTGTGGGATAATGGTCATATGGGCCAAGAGCTTAGCAAGGAGGGATAATGCACAAAGTACCGTATCGGTAGATCGGTGATCGGGAGATTGTGAGGACTGAGGTTCATGACATCGAGGGTCGCGAAGCCCAAATCTCGACAGGGAGTATGACTGCGGTCACATAGGAGAGGGTCGCATGGACCAAAGCATAGCCAGGGGAGGGGCTAAAGCTAGAGGGTAGTGCATCAGCATATCGGAGATCGGGAGTCCGCGAGGACAGGGAACTCTCAGCATCGGGCATAAGGAAACCCCGAAACCTGAAACTGAGTCGGGAATTTAATGGTTAGGTGCAAAAGGCCGTGAGAAATACAAGAAGACAATGTATATGCATCTAACTACATGCATATGCACAGACGAATAAATTTATAAATACCAAGGAAATAAACTGAAAGCAAAACACCAAAATCCGTACAGAACTGGAATTACAAGAAAATCATTTTTATTTCGCACTGCAAAATAAGAGATTACCATTTATCACCAAAGTATAAGGAAGGTTCATGCAATTTCTTGACTCGATCAACTCCGCGTTCTTCACGAAGGTACTGAAACTGTGCACAAGATGGTGGACTGAATCGTACCTCTTACCATACCTGAGAGTGAACTCCGCAAATTGTATAGACTTGGGATTGGTTCCCGATATTTTAAAGAGACTGGACTCCAGGTCCTGGACCTTGTCAATGACCATATCAATATACTCTATTTCTGCAAATGATCTGGCAACAGATACAGCAATACCCAGCACTAGCAAAGTGCTCAGAAAATGGCGAGGATGTGAGCCATGGCAGGGGAATTCTGGAAACCTCTGAACAGAGCAAAGGCAGATCTGTGGTGGAGAAAGAATGATGCGAGGAAAGTCCCAGCGGATGAGAAAGTCGAGGCAGAGGAAGGACGCGTAGGGATTCAAAGAGCTGACAGGTGTAGAATTTTGGGGTTAGATACGAGAGAACTAGAGGAAGCCAGGAGGGCACGTGGAATCCATGTGTGTTCGCTCATTTATTTTTATATTTTAAAGTGTAAAAATAATTTAGGATAAATAATTTATATATATATATAAAGGTCAAGTTAGTTTAAATTAAAGTAAAGTTAATTTGGGTTAAATTAGTGTAATAATAATTTTAAATTAATTATTTTATTTAAGTATAAGGTTAATCTACATTAAAATTAATTAATGATGTTAGG
>ML796674.1:502301-514742 GCA_009831015.1 Picea engelmannii
TGAAATAATTAATTCCTCGCCCACATTGAAATCTATGTTAATCCATGTAAAGTCACATTTTTCATAGTTACACCTAAGTGTTCCCATATTAAAATCTCATGATAAATTATAGTCCTTGAAATCTTGATTCCAATAACTCCAATATTATTCCATGAACCATCCTACATACACTTCATCTTGTATCCCTATAACTAAATTAATTTAAGGTTGAGAGATCTTTAAAAAAAAATTAAATAACTTAAACTACCAACAACGCTTTTCAGCATGAATGTTTAATAATAGATTTATTTCCTTTCATTTTTCCTATAATCCTTGTAAGCATTTATCTATGAATCTTACCAATCTGCTTTATTGAGAGGTGCGACCTACTAGTTGCATGCAATTATTACTCATTCTGGTAAATAAAGGATAAGTTCACATTATTACTCAAATCTGGAAACAAAATTTAAGTTCACCTTCCAGGACATACTAAAATAATCCTGACACTAGAATGACTAGAGCTCATTGAATGCTCTTAAGGTCACAAGTTACAACAATTGATGATTTAAAAAAAAAAAAACCTAGGGATTCAAATCACCGGAGTTTGGTACGTCAACATAGCCAAAGGATAAAGATTCCTAAAATCAAGGCTAAGTGTTCTCCCTGGTGGCAGGATAAGTTACTAATCTCTAGCTAACTATGGAGTTTCAGGAGCTAAACTAAGGCCTTAAGAAATTCGGACGGTGCAGGCTCTTGCCTTGCTGCTGCATAAGGTTCCCTCACTCAATCAACTGGGCACTCTACCTTTGCCTATGAGGGATCTCCATCGCGAGCTGGATCAACAGAATCAATGTGGAAGCGACTAAATCAAACACGCACTGATCATTTTCGGGTGAGTGAGCAAGTCGTGGAACGGATCAAGGATAGTGGTGTTGTCAAAGGGATCTTAAAAATAGTTATTGTCATCAACTCAATCACTCTAAATCTATGTGTGGGATGGGATCAAGCTATATTGTAAGTACAAGCTTTGAAATGGGAGCAAATTATTGCCGACCAACATGAATTCGTCAAAAAAAAGGTGGATGTTTAGGCCAAGTTTGCAAGGAGCGACGACCTTTAGGCATCACAATACAATATGTGTATTCCTCAAATGACTCTGTCAGACATATCTATAAATGCGCAGTGTAATTATTGACCCTCAACGACTATCAGTCTGCCTTTAAATAAAACCACCATTCAACTTATGCTATCCAAAATTGCAGGCCATCCATGAACGCATAAGAATTGTTATCAAATAAAATTTTAATAAAGAATTCGTTGTAAAGGGGGAAGGTCACAACTATCGGTTCAACACCTCAATTTTCTATCTAAATAGTTCTGTGTCAACAGTAGTAGGTCATCCATTAACACACAACGCCCCCATCTACACAGTAAACCACAACTGTTGGCACAATATAAATGCTACCCATTACTCAAAACAACACAAGCATTCCAGTAAAAATAATTGTAGGTGGTTCAAGGGTAAATCCAACACATCTAGGTAAACATTTACTGTATTTCAGAAAAGGCCAGGAGTATGTAATTTAAAATGTGGTAACTCAGAGATAAAAAAAAGGAGACGCTGGTCTGTTGGTCATATTCACAATGAGGTTAACATTCAAATCCAATTGATGAGTTAAACAATCCTTTTATAGAGTCTAGAACATCCAACAACTTAATGCGCTAAGATTTATCCATTCAAATCACCTATAAATAAATTCTTATTGTCCAATACACAAACCTTTCTGCAGAAGTAAAACCTTTTTCATCCATTAACTATTTAAAATAGTAGAGGTAATATATATGTTTTTTTTTTTTTTTTACATCTGTTACAAAATTTCCATCGTAGAGGTAAGGTTTTTACCTCCATTACATAATGACAATGCAGAATAATAAAAACAAGTCAATCTACATAAAAAAACTCAGATAGAAGTTAAAATCTTTTCACATCTCGGGATACCACATAAAGATGCTGACAACAGTAAGAGAATGCCAGGGTCATAGGGGTAACTCATCGAAGGGATCACAGGGACTCTAGCAGTCAAGGTGCAGAAAAATAACAACAAGGAAGCAAGATAATCCATACGCAGGGGTTGGCCTGGAAGGCGCAAGTCAACAATCAGGAAAGGACAACAACAGAGGTAGATGGCTGATAGGCTTGCCTTTGCTTCACCATCCTCGCACAGAAAAGCAGGGTGTTGAGATGAATAGGTATTTTAACGCTAAGGCGACGACCGTAGATCAGGCTCCTGGCCGACTGCTCAAGCGAGGACTGGTGAGAAAGGGATGAAGGCTATCAACCATGAATTTCACCATCACACTCAGTAAGGTGATCAAGACAGGTGGGACAATGAAGGCCATGGTAGTCAGCAACGATCTAGCTAAGCTAAGGAAGGTTCCAGTCACGAATTAAAAAAAACATCAATTTACTTTTCCATTAATTAAGCAGATTCAAGCATGAGCCTAATACATTCTACCATACAAAAATGAAGAGCATACCATTGCCTATTCGCCTACTCTGAATGTTGTTCACACGCTCCGTGCAACTCCTGGCCGCCGACCACTGAGACCTCACCCGTACCTCCCAGCCAATGCTAGGTGTACTCTTCTTCCCCCTTAGGCCCCCGAGCCGCAAATGGGCCACACACACTATCTAGAGATTTCGTCTAGCTCCCAGCTCGCCTCGCAAGGCCGAGCTACCACTCTTCTCTGAGCTGGGTATCCCAACTCCCACAAGTAAATCAGTCAAGTCGATATTTTTGCAGCGTAACGTTACGCAAACAGAAGATGATCCTTCATCCTTCTCCTTCCTTTATTTTATAGAGTTTTGAACTTCCTTTCTTTCCTAAAATCTCATTTAATTAAAGCTTTAAAAATAATTTTCTAAACTTTCCTTTCCGTACAAGTGTCCCCCATCCCGTGCATTCCTCCATAAATTAATTTCTTTAATTAAGTAATTATCTTTATTTCCCTCACCCACCTAGAGTTACTCCTAGAATCACTCCTAGGTGTCCCTAGATTCCCTTACAGGTTTTAAAGGCTTTCCCTATTATGAAATTGCTAATTCAGTTTAAAATTAGAAAGCTCTTAAATGTAGATTCTTTACTAAGTTGACTTCCCGCTTTTTCCCTTAAGTTCCCATTTTTCCTTTTTATGTTACCTCCTTTCCCTAGTTTCCTTTTTTTTTTATTTTCCCTCTTTTCCCTTTTACTTAGAACTCAAAAAGGCAGGTGTGGAATTTAACCCCTTTTCCCTTTTATCATTAATTTAGCATCCTTTTAAATTATAAAAAGATACAATAATTAATTCCCTCTTTACATTTTATATCCACAAATTTATTTCTTATGAATAATTTAATTTCTTACTCCCTTCATGTTACAAAATTTTAAGAAGATCATGATTATTATTTAAGTGGTTTTTATTTTAAATTTTATTATTTTATTTTATTTTATATATATATATATATATATATATATATATATATATTAAAGGTAGACAAAATTTTACCCCTAACATAATTTTAGACTTAGACCTTAAATTTTGTACTGGGCGACATTTAATTAGGGAAATTGTTTTAAAATTTCTTAACATGTTATTTGTCTGAGGGCCATCTAGGTTCATCCCTCTATGACCATCAACACGACGTGCCCTTCAGGATACACTAGGTGCTCCAAGGGTGCCACTCGCCTCATCTGTTCCTTTGCGTGACGTGCCCTTCAGAATGCACTACGTGCTCCAAGGGTGCCACTCGCCACTCTCCATTTTTCTTGCGCGACGTGCCCTTCAGGATGCACCACATGCTCCAAGGGTGCCACTCACCTCTTGACTAATTTGGTAAACATCAATAACCCCTGTAGTCAACACTCTGCCAGGTGAACTGACGTGGCAGCCGCACTCCTCGGAGCACGTCCGCTCCCTTAGGACCTTCTTTCTTCTCGGCCCGAAGAACTCCAAGGCTCTTCTATTTCCCTATCGGGAGATATACACCCACAGATTCTCATCTTCTATGTGATCCCCCTTCCTTGGTTTATCGAAGGATCAGAACTCGCGGCTTCGCAAGTTCTCTGTTGATCGCTGGGTTCTCAAATCCCTGAGACCCGATGGTCAGTCGACGCTGACTTTCTCTCACCCTATCGGGACTTCTGCCTTATCGCGATTTCGCAACTCGCGATGTCAAACACTTTGAATTTCTGACTCCCGATTCGCGATGTGCCGAAACTCCGACACACGCGTGAGCTATCTCTCGAATCCCCGTCACTTCTATCGGGATATCGGACTTCGCGGGATCGCGAATCCTGATGTCCAATGCTCGGAACTTTCGCTGCGAAACCCCGATAGCTCGTGTCACCTGTCCATGTCACCAATTCCTGTGGCCCACACTAATTACGCAACCATCAAGATATCGCATATCGCAATATCGCGATTCTCGTTACCAAGACTTGGACACTTTTCTCATGAGATCCCGATAGGCGATCTTGCGAATAATCCAATGGCCCTGGCTGACTTGGATCAACGACTCTGCCCCTCCTAAGTTTCGAACCTCTTCCACACTCACACTGTATCCTCCCTGCACTTCCGTGAGATCCAATGACTCTCGGAACTTCGTAAAATCTCCTCATAGGATTTCGACCATCTGTTCCTCCTTTGCTAACACTGCAAAATGAAGAAGTGTCTCTCCACGAGACTCGTCCGCCTGTTCGCCAACCTACGATGCTACCCTCAGACTTTCAATGGAAGCTTCCCTGCACTTATCCTTCAGTGAATTCGAAGGCCTATTCCTTCTGAGCTTGTTCTCGACTTCTCAAGTCCTTCTGAGAACTTCTTGCATGCACTCCTTGCGGCAACCCTTCATCCTCAGCTAAGTGTTGAAGTTCTTTTGACTCTGCGCACTCCTGCAGTAGCAATCTTTTGATGCTTCACTCAGAATCGCAACTCTGAGACTTCTTCCTGGCCTGGGCACTCCTTGCATGGCACTGTGTCTAACTGCACCTTCTGGATGAATGAGAACAAAAGCTAACTCTAGTTGAACCCTTCTGTCAACGCACTCCTTGCAGACAATTCAACTGCACTCCTTGCAGGAATCCTCTGGTTCAACTAGAGAAACAATTGAAACTCATTCACTCACCCTCTCAGACTTCAATTCAACCATGAAATCACATACACAACATATAAAAGCAAATGCATGACAGGAAATAAACATTCATGAGCATATCAACATTACTACACAGAGAAACAACACAAACCATGAAATTGAATCAAATCTTTCTTCTATTAATTCAATATCTGTACATGGGTGTTCTTCATACAATTCTCTGCTTGCGCTCTCTCTTCTTTCTCCCGCTCTATTCTTGCTCAGGCTAATGTTACAATGTACAAATGAGGGTGTCTATATCCGTTTTCCCTCTCGGACTCAAAACTATCAAATCTATAATTAAAATCCTATCTACCAGCATTAACTAAATTAAATGCCATCTATCTACCTAAAGGACGAGAGCTATCCGCTCAAGGTCCATTACAATATACAAGTGCGCCATCTCTTAAATGACTCATTTAAGATTTGCGCAACAATTTCAAAGCATTTTCAAAATTTGTGCTGGCTTGTCCAGCTGTCCTCCTCTTCCGCGCTGGCTCGCTTGACGTGTTGGCTATGCTCCTGCATCATACTCCTCGGCTTGAAGACTTTTATGGGCTCTTGTCCATGAGCTCCTGCACGGTCTACCCATGCTTCTGTATCTCTGCTTCAGTCTCCCAGCTGGCATCTTCCACTGGGTGATTCTTCCATTTTACCAGATGCTCGAAGTATTGCTTTCTCCTGGTCCTCTTACCCACTCGCTTGTCCAGTATGCATTCCATCTGCAGCTTCTCTGCAACTGGAAATTGTTTTATCCACTGGATCACTGGTTCCCCATCTCCAGTCTCTACTTCTCTAGTCCTGTATGGGTATAAATCTGCGATATTGAATATCGGAGATATGCCGATGCCATCCGACAACGCAATCTCATAAGCGTTTTCTCCGAATTTCTTCAGGATCTTGCATGGCCCAATTTTCTTCATTTTTAACTTGTTGTATGTTCCTCTCGGGAACCTTTCTTTTCTCAAGTGTGCCAGAACCAGATCACCAACTTCGAACTGAAGTTGTCTCTGATGCTGATCTGCTCTGCGTTTGTATTCCTGATTTGAATCTATTAGTCGTTGCTTCACCTGGCTGTGAAGTTCTTTCATCGCCTCAACGAATTTCTCTGCACTAGCGCTGCTAGTAGCAGTCTGTTCTGAATCTCGAAATTCAGAAACTCCTCTCGGCTGTGTTCCATACACAATCTGAAATGGACTCTTCCCTGTTCTCTGGTTTACTGAATCGTTATATGCGAACTCTGCCTGTGGCAATATGCTATCCCAACTGCTATGGTGCTTTGTCACCAAGCTTCTCAGTAAGTCTCCCAAACTTTTGTTGACCACTTCCGTTTGTCCATCCGTCTGAGGATGATAAGTAGAACTAAACATCAAGTTAGTTCCTAGCTTCTTCCATAAGGTCCTCCAAAAATGCCCTATGAATTTTGTGTCTCTGTCCGAAACTATGCTTTTCGACAATCCGTGAAGTCGAATGACCTCCTTGAAAAATAGATTTGCGATGTGTGTCGCATCGCTGGTCTTCTGGCATGGGATGAAGTGTGCCATCTTAGAAAATCTGTCCATGACCACAAAGATTGAATCAACACCCCTTTGTGTCTTTGGCAACCCCAATACAAAATCCATGCTTATCGCCTCCCATGGCCTCTCTGGTATGGGAAACGGCTGATAGAGTCCTGCATTTTGTTTCCTCCCCTTCAAATGCTGGCAAACTCTACATTTTTCAACAAATTTCTTGACATCAGCTCGCATGCCCGGCCAAAAATATGATTCGCTCAGCTTCGCGAATGTTTTGTCATGGCCAAAATGTTCTGCTAAGCCCCCATTGTGCTTCTCCTTGAACAGGTTCTCCCTCATGGAGCAATTCGGAATACACAGTTGATTGCCTCTGAACAACAATCCCTCTTGGATCATATAATCTACCCAAGGACTCCGATCTCCGAGAACTGGATTCTCAGCTGCTTCATACGCCTCTGCAAAATATGTATCTCCTGCGTACATGTCCCTGAGATTTTCAAAACCCAATGTTTTGACTCGGAATTCCTGCAGCAACAAACACTTCCTGCTCAAAGCATCAGCCACTTTGTTAGCAGTACCCAAAATATGCTTAATCAAGAACATGAAATTCTACATATACTCTACCCATTTAGCATGTTTCTGATTCAACTTCTCCTGTTGAGTCACAAACTGCAATGCATGATTATCACTGTACAATACGAATTCTTTCGGGATCAAGTAATACCTCCACTTCTTCAGCGCCTGTATGATAGCATAAAATTATTTATCATACGTGGAGTATTTCACCTTTGCCTCATCCATCTTCTCACTGAAATATGCAATTGGTCTGTCCTCCTGACTCAATACCACTCCGATGGCAAACCCGCTTGCGTCACATTTCACCTGAAATGTCTTCAGGAAATCCGGCAACACCAAAACTGGTTGTTCTGAGATCTTCCGTTTCAATAGATTGAAGCTCTTCTCAGCCTCTGTTGTCTAGTGAAAAGACTTATGTCACTTCTTCACTGTATCCATTATCGCTGCGCTAATTCCACTGAAATTCCCGATGAACTTCCGGTAGAAACTAGCTAAACCATGAAAACTTCTCACCTCGAAAATATTCCTCGGTGATGGCCAACTCTTGATTACTTCCACTTTATCCGGATCCATATTTAATTCATTTTCCGAAATAACAAAACCCAAGTAAATGAGTTTTGTCTTCATGAATGAAGATTTCCTCATATTAATCAACAACTTCTCCTACTGTAGCTTCTTCATCACTATAGCCAAATGCTTTAAATGCTCAGCCTCTGATTTACTGTAAATCAGTATGTTGTCCAAATACACAATGACGAACTTCCCGATGAATTCCCTCAGGACTTCATTCATCAACCTCATAAATGTACTCAGTGCATTCGTCAAGCCAAACGGCATGACTAGCCATTCATACAAACCTTCGTTTGTCTTGAACGCTGTTTTCCACTCATCACCTTCCCTCATGCGAATATGGTGATATCCGCTTTTCAAATCTATCTTTGAAAAATACCTTGCCCCACTCAGGCAATCCATCAGATCATCCATTCTCGACAGTGGAAACCTATACCTGATGGTTATCTTTTTAATCGCTATGGAATCGGTGCACATTCTCCAACCTCCATCTTTCTTCGGACTAAGCACTGTTGGAACAACACATGGGCTTAAACTTTCCCTGACCAACCCCTTGTCCAACAACTCCTGGACCTGCCTCTTGACCTCTTCATTTTCTTGCGGCGTCAACCTATATGCGGCTTTATTTGGTAAACTAGCTCCTGGTATGAGATCAATATGATGACTCACACTCCTCATCGGTGGCAACGAATGAGGTAATTCGTCCACTATGATGTCAGTGAACTCTTCCATCAGTTCCTAAATTTCATCTGGCAAATCATCCACTCTTGTGCTAGTCAGAACAATTCTCGGCTTTCTGACAACAAAGAATTGTGGATCTTCCTTCTTCTTCACCTCTGTAACAAACTCCTTCCCACTCATGAGAAGTATTGTGTTGCTTACCTCCGGCTTCACCTCCTTATCTTTTATCGGAAGCAACATATGGGTTCTCCCATTCTTCTCCAGGGTGTATGTGTTCATCCTCCCATCATGAATCACATTTCTGTCATATTGCCATGGTCTACCCAGCAATAAATGACATACATCCATGGGAATAACATCACACAGAATCTTATCATTATAACCACCTATCTTGAATTCAACCAAGCATTGTTTAGTAACAATTACCTGGTGTCCTTTTTGTAGCCATGAAACTCTATATGGGCTTGGATGATCAGTCATCTCCAGCTCCAGTTTCTCTACCATCTCTGTAGATACGAGATTATCCGTGCTACCACTGTCAACAATAACCTTGCACACCCTGTCTTTGGTCTTGCAAGCTGTTCTGAACAGTCTGGTCCTTTGGACTGAACTTTCCTGCACCTCCTTCTCAGGTGTCAAAAGGACTTTTCACATCATCAACGATATTCCGCCTTCTGCGTCTTCTGCCTCAACATCCCACCTCTGCGCTTCTGTGATGTGAGCTTCTCCAATGTCCTTCTTTTTCTCTGGACACTAGTAAGACTTGTGCCCATTCTTTCCACATGTGAAGCATGTGATGACTCCACCTCTTCCTCTTCCTCTACCTCTGGTACGAGGAAAAGTATTGTTATTAGCATATCCTCCGCCCTACTCTGTATGTTGTCCTCTTTGTTCAACATATGGTCCTCTCTGTGAGGTCCCACCTCTTTCAACTTTACCCTGAGGTTTCTTCCATTCCTCCTTGGGCTTCTGGTACTTGTCCTGGGCAATTCCTTTGCCTCTAGGATGACTTCTGCCTCGCCCTCGCTGACCTTGCTTACGGCTCAACTTCTCTTCTTCTTTCAGAGCTATCTGATAAGCATCCTCCATAGTTTGGATGGTAACCATGCTTAATTCATCCTGAATGTCATATCTTAGACCATTTAGATATCTAGCGACCTTCTCATCATCGCTCTCCCGATGTCCTGCTCTGATGTTCAGTCGATAGAATTCCTCAGTGTATTCTTTCACTGTCATCAACTTCTGTCTCAGGTTCTACATTCTCCTGAACAGAGAAATTTGATAGTCCCTTGGGATGAACTTTGCTTTCATCTTCACGATCATTCTATCCCAACTCTTGATTTTCTGCTTGCCTTTGCAGCATCTGTCAGCTTGTAGCTCATCCCACCACAATGCTTCATGTCCTTTCAAGCGCGTAATATCATGCTTGAATTTCTTATCCTCTTCAATATCTTCATAATCGAAGTAGGTTTCAAGAGCTCTAATCCAATCTAGTAGCTCCTCTGCATCCAGATTTCCCTCATAGACTGGAATGTCCATTTTTTCCTTTGCACCCTGTTATCGCGCAGTTTGTAGGAAAGGTTTAGTAGCTTGAAGGCAAGAGTCAAACTGGTGTAACAGGAGCTTCCCCACCCACTGTCACCTCGATGGGGAGCTCTTTCTATTTTGGGTGGCTAATCCCAAGGGAGACTTCCCTAGTAATCTGGGGTGCTTAAAGAGAAAAGATAAAGGGTTTAAGGTTCAAAAGGTCAAAGTAGGTTTTCCCCCTCACAGATTACTGCCAAGAGAGATAGTCAAAGAGAAGGTATCCCACTGAAAAAAGAGCACCTGTTTGCGAGACAAGGCAAATAAAACTAAAACGTGCAAACAATGGTTAGTACTTCAATTGCTAATGACTACCTTCAATATATATGAGCAATAATAACATGTAATTATTGACGAAGTCAATGATTGCAAATAAAGACAATGGCTTATAATATTACTTCTTCAATAAATACAAAATGGTACTTGCATTCAATGTATAAAATCAGATCCTTGTATTATCACAATGCATTAAATGTGCTCATATATATATATTGTTGCTGCGTCACTATACTACTAAGGGTGATGTCAACCCTAGTTCTAGGTTAGTTTTGAAAGGCAAGGAAGTAGACGTTTTGCAAACTAAGCCAATGAAAATATTCTACACATCAATGCCAATTGCTAGATGACGATGCCACAATGTTTTATGCTAAACAAGAAATCAAAATAGGCATGACATCACTAGCTAGTTAGGGTTAGTAGGTCGCTAGGGTTAGTTAGGGTTTCAATTCAAGATTTTCGAGAAGGTTGTTTTTTAACACTATAGACTCAACGTTGCAATTCTAGACCAGTGCCTAAGGTATTATGGAGTCAAGGAGTGAGACTAAAGGGTTGGAAGGATCTAAACCTAAGGATGGGAGAGTTAGGCTTAATGGTGCTGCAATGGCAGGGCCACTAAGTCAAAACCCTAAGGGGAGGAGGCTCATTCCGGTGTAGCTTAAGCTAGGCCTCATGCTCCTCCCTCTTTCCTTAAGACTCTTTGGCAAAAACAGCTAGCTTTGAAATATAAATCTAGGGCTGAAAAGTGTTGTAGAGCCAAGGCTCTTCAAACCCTAAAAGGTCAAAACCCTAGGTGTAAACTTAATTAGGCCTAGGACGTCTTCCTTATTCAACTTACATTCCAAATCTAACTCAGAAAAAGAAGAATTAGTGTAGCAATGGCTAGGCTATGTTCTTCTAAATCAAATGGCTAAACAAGTTTTTATCATGGGGACATAAAGCAATGACCTACTTGTGTGCTTGCTCCCTAGGGTTTCAATGATTAAGCATAATAATAACAATGTAACCATACATGTAATATATTAAACCGACAACCATTCAATCAAGAATTTTTGTATGAAAAAATCACTTACAAATTCATGAAGAGCTTATCAAACCCTAGTTGTAACACCTTCCAATGATAAAAACACCATATACATGACAAAGATAATCCTCCCAAGTGTAGCGCCTCAACTCCAAGAGCCAATAATCCAAGACAAAAGACTAAAAAGGACATCTCTCACAAGAGAGTGAGTTGTGTTATGTAAAAATGAGAGGCAACATCCTCTCTTTATATCATCCAAATGACCTTTAATTACAAACTAGGTCATTTAAAACAGCCGACAAGGCTGACTTAACATTATTACATTATTTGTCACATTAAATTCTAAAATGTCAAAATTATGAGCTAAAAGGGAGACGTCAGGCCCCTCTGAGGGAGACGTTGGCCCTTTTTGGGCAAGATCAACATCCAAAAGGCAAAACATTGCCCCTTCTAGGGATCCTGCAAGATGCCACACGTGCCAAGTGATCCCAGGACACTGCCACATCCTCCAGAAAACGTCCAGCCTACCCTGGGTGGCATCCTGTCCATCAAAAGCCATCATCTCATCTGCAAGGGGTGATCCCCCCTAGGTCGATCTCTGCCAGAGTGTCCTGTTGAGGGTGTCCTTCTGTCTTCTTCATGCAAGGGCTAATCATGATGTTGTCCTGCCTCTTCAGCCCCATGGAGGTCTGAGCTAATCATCTCCCCATGTGTACCGGTCCTCTGGTACCTGTCCGCCGGGTATGGTCCTGCACATCAAAGACTACGCCCTCCATGGGCTCATCAGTCCTCGGGATCATAGCAATGCAAATCATATTTCATCATTAAAGTTATCAAATAAATGCATGAAATCCCTAACATATCATCTAAGAGCTCAAACATATTACACAGATCTACTATACAAAGCTAAGGAAACCGACAGAGCAACCTATTGGGCTAATACCCACAAGAGATGGAAAGTTCCCTCAGAAGATTATTCAAGCCATGTTTTATGAGGTGATATGGTTTTTAGGGATGTCCAGTCACAGTAAGACCAAGGGCAGGTGTTGTCTGTGGGTGCCTTTGTA
>ML796674.1:521446-538297 GCA_009831015.1 Picea engelmannii
TTCTTGGGGATCCCCTGGGTGAAGCATCTCTAGGTTTTATTTCCTATGGATTTTATCTTTTACCAGCTGCTTTTACCCCCTGGGCCTTTATCCCCTTCTTCCCACAAGACAAAGTGTAACCCTAAAAATTCATCCTAATGGCCGGACTAGGGGAGTGGTATGGATGAGCGGGGTATAAGATGTAAACATGATAAAATGGTGGGAGCAGACGATGGCTCTGCAAATCCCCTTTGGTGGCTAACCAAAACCCATGAATATCAACTCACTAAGTCACCCCATCAATGACCCCAGCAATGGTCAAGTGGATTAGTGTAAGATCCAAGCAATCATTAGAAATGAGAGGAACCTAATGCATATATAAGAAGGTTGTAATGATCAAACATGATACACTCCATGATACCTTGGACCAATTACCTCATGGAGAAAGAGTCCTCTCTGATGCAATTCCAAGTCGATGGCGATGGAAGTTGTTGCTGCTGACAGGACATATCTGGCGAAGAAGAATATAGATGGGCCCTCCATAGGGCATGCTCAGGTCAATCCTGCTCTCGGTACTCCATGTCTAGGACCTATGGGCCTCGAGACATGATCTCCTAGTTATCCCTAGATATCGGGGATAACACACCCATTCTGGCAATAACTTTAATTAGGCGTTTATTCGCTGCATCCTCGGCTGCAACTTCCTCCTCGCGTTCAGCTTCAACTTCATCCTCTGAATCGCTGAAATCTCCCACACTCACTGTGAATCTTTGAGCTGTCTCCATATCTTCGAGCTTTGCTCGGAGATCTCTCATCTACCTCTCCATTTCTAGATTTCCTGCCGGCCTGCCTCTTCTTCGCACATCCCTGTCCTCTGGATCAAGTGATTGCCTTTCTCTTCTGGGAGGCATGGTGAATCCTCTTCTTTCTCTGCTACAGAAAGCAAAGAACTTCCCGCTCTGATACCACTTGACTTGGCAGCCGCACTCCTCGGAGCACATTCTCTCCCTCAGTACCTTCTTTCTTCTCAGCCCAAAGAACTCCAAGGCTCTTCTATTTCCCTATCGGGAGATATACACCCACAGATTCTCGTCTTCTATGCGATCCCCCTTCGTTGACTTATCAGAGGATCGGAACTCATGAATTCACAAGTTATTTGTTGATCGCTGGGTTCTCAAATCCCCGAGACCCGATGGTCAGTCGACGCTGACTTTCTCTCACCCTATCGACACTTCTGCCTTATTGCGATTTCGCAACTCGCGATATCAAACACTTTAAATTTCGGACTCTATATTAGTGATGTGCTGAAACTCCGACACACGCGTGAGCTGTCTCTCGAATCCCCATCACTTCTATCGGGATATCGGACTTCGCGGGATCGCGAATCCTGATGTCCAATGCTCGGAACTTTCACTGCGAAACCCCGATAACTCGTTTCACCTGTCCACGTCACCAATTCCTGTGGCCCACACTAATTATGCAACCATCAAGATATCGTGTGTCGCAATATCGCGATTCCCGTTACCAAGTCTTGGACACTTTTCTCACGAGATTCCGATAGGCGATCTCACGAATATTCCAATGGCCCTGGATGACTTGGATCAACAACTCTGCCCCTCCTGAGCTTCAAACCTCTTCCACACTCACACTGTATCCTCCCTGCACTTCCGTGAGATCCAACGGCTCTCGGAACTTCATAAAATCTCCTCAGAGGATTTCAACCGTCCGTTCCTCCTTTGCTAACACTGCAAAATGAAGAAGTGTCTCTCCACGAGACTTGTTCGCCTGTTCGCCAACCTACGATGCTACCCTCAGACTTTCAATGGCAGCTTCCCTGTACTTATCCTTCAGTGAATTCAAAGGCCTATTCCTTCTGATCTTGTTCTCGACTTCTCAAGTCCTTCTGAGAACTTCTTGCACGCACTCCTTGTGGCAACCCTTCATCCTCAGCTAAGTGTTGAAGTTCTTTTGACTCTGCGCACTCCTGCAACAACAATCTTTTGATGCTTCACTCAGAATCGCAACTCTGAGACTTCTTCCTGGCCTAGGCACTCCTTTCACGGCACTGTGTCTAACTGCACCTTCTGGATGAATGAGAACAAAAGCTAACTCTAGTTGAACCCTTCTGTCAACGCACTCCTTGCGGACAATTCAACTGCACTTCTTGCAGGAATCCTTTGGTTCAACTAGAGAAACAATTGAAACTCATTCACTCACCCTCTCAGACTTCAATTCAACCATGAAATCACATACACAACATATAAAAGCAAATGCATGACAGGAAATAAACATTCATGAGCATAGCAACATCACTACACAGAGAAAGAACACAAACCATGAAATTGAATCAAAGCTTTCTTCTATTAATTCAATATATGTACATGGGTGTTCTTTATACAATTCTTTTCTTGCGCTGTATCTTCTTTCTCCTGCTATATTCTTTCTCAGGCTAATGTTACAATGTACAAATGAGGGTGTCTATATCCATTTTCCCTCTCGGACTCAAAACTATCAAATCTATAATTAAAATCCTATCTACCAGCATTAACTAAATTAAATGCCATCTATCTACCTAAAGGATGAGAGCTATCTTCTCAAGGTCCATTACAATATACAAGTGCACCATCTCTTAAATGACTCATTTAAGATTTGCGCAACAATTTCAAAGCATTTTCAAAATTTGTGCTGGCTTGTCCAACTGTCCTCCTCTTCCGTGCTGGCTCGCTTGACGTGTTGGCGATGCTCCTGCATCATGAACTTGTGGGAGACTAAGGGCTTCTAAGGAATAAGGCCCTTGCCTTATTTTATGGCCCTTAGAATCATCGTGAGCGATTTTCGCAGTCTTCCCTCACGACATCGTGGGTTCTCTCGAACTAGGTAATCGTTAACCTACAGTTCGAGCCACGACGGGAGTGCTAGTAAGTTGTGGCAGGGATGTTGTCTACAACTCTCCCTCAACATATCTGGTAGTTGTGTGTGACCCCTTTACTCCATATGTGAGTCTGGTCAGCAAGCTATCGTCATCCTGCATCATCAACAAATCATGTTAGAACATATCCATATCATATCATCTAATCAGATGCACTAATATCACAGTAAAACAATCAAATCCCAATGGTATACTCCCTGACTCAATCCAGAGTCCAAGGGGTTCCATCGATGCCTCTGCATCCTTGAGGTCCAAAATCCCGCACACTCAGTAACATTGAGTCAATAGCACTTGTCTATGTCAAAGTGGTAAATCAACATGTCATCAACCCATAACGCCTCATAATCAAAATCAAAAAGTTTTAATAGCATAAAAATATGGATCACTTGCGAGCAAGTGTCCTCAAAGAATAAGTTTGCTCCATGCGCCAGAGAGGGATGTTACATACACCCCCTCTTGGTCTAAACTTCGTCCTGAAGTTTCACAGTATAAATGCTGAAATAAAGTGTATCAAAGTATCATATGTCTATCTATCAAACAAAAATTTAAACTGTTGGCGCATATCGTATGTGTCCTCCCAGGTTGTCGAGTGTGGACTATAATTGTCCCACTGGACCTTGACCTGATCTACCGTTCGACGTCGTAGTTGTCGAATGCAATGATCCAAGATGTGGACTGGATCAACCGTGAGCGCTCCTTTGTCCGATACCTATAAGGAACTCATGTCAATAACATGTGTAGGATCACTAATATAATGTCTCAAAATAGATACATGAAAAACATCATCCATACGCCTCAAAGAATCAGGCTAGGCTAGTCGATAGGCCACGGGCCCCTTTCTCTCCATAATCTCAAAGGGTCCCATGAACCGAGGGGAGAGTTTAGCTCCCTTCTTAAACTTGATCGAACTCTTATGTGGTTTAACCTGCAAGAAGACTCGATCGCCGACCTCGTAACTACGGTTGACACGATGTGCATCGGCATAACTCTTCTGTTGATCCTGCGCTTCTTTAATCCTTTGTCTTATTGTTTGCATTTTCTCTTCCATTTCTTGGATCGCTTCTAGTCCCACTAGGACCCTATCCTCAAGCCGATCCCAACTCAAAGGCATCCAACATGGTCGCCCGTAAAGAAACTCAAAAGGCACCATCTTAATGGTGCTCTAGTAACTGTTGTTGTAAGTGAACTCCACTAGTGGCAAGAATTCTTCCCAATTCTTTTGTTGGTCCATCATGTACATGCACAACATATCCTCCAAGGTTTGGTTCGTTCGTTTGGTCTGCCCGTCAGTCTCCGGGTGATATGCCATACTAAAGTTAAGTTGGGTTCCCAAGGCCTCTTGGAAACTCGTCCAAACTCGTCCTATAAACATCGATCCTCGATCGGATATAATCCTCTTAAGCACGCCATGCAGCCTCACAATCTCACTGATGAAAACTCTAGCTATGTATGGTGCCTGATACGTGGTATGCACAGGAATAACGTGAGCACTCTTCGTTAGAGTGTCTACTACTACGAAAATCGAGTCATGTCTCCTTGCCTTCAGTGGAAATCCAACAATAAAATCCATCGAAATAACCTCCCACTTCGATTACAGAATATCATGTGGTTGTAGTAATCCTGCCAGGTGTCTATGTTTAGCCTTTACCTGCTGACATTCTAGACATCTGGAAACATAATTGACTATGTCTACCTTCATTCCCTTCCAGAAGAATAAGGGTTTAAGGTCTACCCTCATCTTCGTGACTCCCAGGTGAGCCATGTATACTTCTCTATGAGCCTCGCTTAGGATCAACATCCTCAACTCGTCGATTGGCGATACGTAGATCCGACTTTTAAACCTCAATAAACCATCGCTATCAAAATAAAATCCCTCAAATCGCGGTACCATCATTGTGTTTTGTTCGATAAAACCCTCAACCTCCTTATACCAGTCATCGTCACGCTGTAAAGTTAGAATCTTTTCAAGTAGATTCGTCTGAAGAGGCAGCACCGAAAATATGCGTGGTCTTCGACTCAATGCATCTGCCACCCTGTTCACTGTCCCTTTTATGTAATTAATCTTGAAATCGTACTTTCTAAAAAATTCTGACCAACGTCATTGTCGCGCGTTCAGGTCACTTTGCATAAATATGTGTTGTAGTCCACAATGGTCAGTCTTTAGTTCAAATTTTCGTCCAACAAGGTAGTGTCTCCAAACCTTCAAGGCATATATTATGGCTAATAACTCCAAATCATGCGTTGCGTAGTTCTCCTCATGCCTTCTCAGTTTCCTCAAAATGTAAGCAATCACTCATCCGTCTTGCATCAATACTCCGACTCAGCCTTCCTTGGATGCGTCAGTGCATACCAAGAAGTCTGTGTCCATGTCAGGGACATTTAGTATCGGTGCGATTGTCAACAATTCCTTGAGCCTCCGAAATGCTTCCGCGCATTTCTCGGTCCCAACAAACTTCTTGTTCTTCTTCTGCAACTCCGTGATCGGATTTGCTATCTTCAAAAATACCTCGACGAACTGTCGATAGTATCCTACTAAACCCATGAAGCTATGCACTTCTGGGATATTCATCGGTGCAGGCCATTCCATAATTGCCTCGACCTTGGCTGGATCCATGGCGATGCCTTTGTCAGAGATGACATTCCCTAAGTAGTGAATCTTTGATTGATAAAAAGAGCATTTGGACAACTTCCCATACAATTCGTGCTCTCACAGACACTGGAGTACCAAGCGCAAGTGCTCATCATGCTCCTCCATCATCCGAGAGTAGATCAAAATATCGTCAATGAATACTTGGATGAACCTGTCCAAGTACTCATGGAACACCTTGTTCATCAAACTCATAAATACCCCTAGGGCGTTTGTCAGTCCAAACAGTAAAATAGTAAACTCGTAATGTCCAAACCTCATCTTAAAGGTGGTCTTAGGGATGTCATCCTCCTTGATCCACAACTAGTGATATCCTCATGACAAATTGATCTTGGAGAACACTGTCGCACCCTTCATTTGATCGAACAGATCATCAATTCTCGACAATGGATACTGATTCTTGATTGTGGCCTTGTTCAGTTGACGATCGTCAATGAAAAGCCTCCACGATCCGTCCTTATTTCGTATGAAAATAACAGGTGCACCCCACGGTGACACACTAGGACGTATCAGACCCAGGTGCAACAACTTCTTTAGTTGCATTTTCAACTCTTGTAACTCCAGAGTCAACATCCGATAAGGCGTTCTTGCTATCGGTTCAGTCCCCGGTTTTAAGTCTATGGTAAAATCCAATTCCCTCTCCAGTGGCATCCCAGGTAATTCCTCTGGAAAGACGTCTGCAAACTCTCTCACCACCAGAAGGTGTTCTAGACCTTCTTCTACTCCCTTCTCATTTAACGCAAGGATCGTGTAAAGATTGCACCCCTTGCACATGCTCTTCCGAAGTTGCAAGAAAGAGATGAACCTCAGGTAAACTCCCTGGTTCCAGCCTACAATCACACGTCCCTATCCTTCGTCATCGACCAAGCTCAGCCATTTTGTCTTACAGTTGAGTATCACCTCATGCGACTCCAACTAGTCCATACGAATTATGATATCATATTATCCTAAGATTGTGACATACAAGTTGGCCCTTGTGACAAACTCTCCCAGGTTAAGGATCCATCCTGTAACCTTTCCTCCAACCTTTTGTTTGGCTCATGAAGCCATCTCTACGAAGCTAAACTCATCCTATTCGACTGACTTTACCTTAATCCTTTTTAGCACTGCACCAAAAATGAAACTCTCGGTAGCACCGGGATCTATCAAAATACTAAGGGTCTGGTCAGCAACGGTACCTATAGTCTCGAGCACAGTCGACTGGTGCTCTGCTTGGCGGTTATTTACCGCTGCATGAATTCGATGGGCCTCGCCCATATCTCCCACAGTAGTGGGTCTGGCTGATCCGGACGCTCTAGTCCTCTCCACAAGGCAGTCACACTAGTCATGTGGCTCGCCAAACATCCAACACCCCTTCTTCGGCCTAGTAGTCCTGGTACCTGACGTAGAAAATGACTGCCCACTGGCCAGGAACCCTGGTTTGTTCTACTGAACAGGCCTAAACTATTGTTGTTGGGGGAGGTGTTGTTGCTGATGTTGTGGTCCCCAATAAGGTGTCTGTTGCTGAGGCATCGGTCGCTGGGGTGTAGTGAAAGTGGATCCCCTAAGGAAGTTATGATATCCTGGTGTATGCCTAGCTGGTGTCTGATGCTGCTATGTTCCAGATGAAACCTGCCTTGTTGGTCTCACTGGAGTCCTGGTCTGACCCCCACTGATAAGATCCTCTTCTACTATGAGGGCCTTCTGGACGACATCATGCAAGGTCTGAGGCATCAAAATCCTAACCGTTGCACGTAGGCTTCCATTAAGGCTGAATACAAACCTGTTGACCTTAAGTTTCTTAGTGTTAAGGTGCAGAGCATACTAGAGTAGCTCCATAAAATGGGCCTCATACTCAGGCACCGTACGACCTCCATGTTGTAAGGCATTAAACTCATTGAGCTGATGCTCAATGAATTCCTCTGAAAGGTACCTCTCTCGGAACTGTTCCTCGAATAGTTCCCATGACATGTCTTCGACGTCCATGTTCAGCTGTAGTAGGAGCATCTTCCACCATAGAAGAGCGCTCCCCTTCAATTGAAATACCACCATGCGGACCTTCATGTTGGAGGTATAATTGCGAAGTGCAAAGCACATCGCCATGTTCTCCAACCATGCCTCAGCGACTGCGCCATTCGGGGCACCAAAGAACTCAGGAAATTCAACCTTCTCGAGTTCACGGTGAACATTACTAGTACTGACCCGAGCACGTGGTGGAACCTCAGCGGGTGCCGATGCCCTAGCCTCATTTCTGTCCAAATGACTGATTAGTGCCTTAGACATGTGCTAAAAATATTTCATCATCCTGACCACATCACCAACTTCTATCTGCTCTTGTTCGAGAACATGCTCATCTCCCTAGGGGTTAGACCCACAGGCGTGGATGCTACTAGAGGCGTCACGCCTCCTCCCCTAGCACCCCGTTGTCTTCCTCCACGACATCCTCTAACCATGATTACCTTCATGCACACAAGTCAACTCGATCAACAGAAGTATAATCAATCAGATCAACGAAAGCCGTAGCCATCCCAAGTCTCGGGTTGAACCTGCTCTGATACCATATGTAACATCCCTCCTGTTTAGTTACGACAACAAGCCTCAATTTTTTTTTTTGTGTGTGCATGTGTAGAAGGGTAATAAAGAAATTATACTCAACGTCACAACATGACGACGAACAAGACGCATGCAACTTCACGCGACAACAACATAATGACCTAGGAAGCACATCAAGCATTTGAAAGCAATGGACGACAATCAACTGATGGAAAAAGAATAACTACCATCCCGTCCTACATTGTGATGGTTAGGACCTCCAGGACACATAATCAATGCTCAAGCCCAGGTTCCCATCGATTTTAACCATTTAAGGTCTCAGGGCTGGCGACTGTTCTGAGGAACAAGGAGGTGTCTACATCCCACCCCAACATACAAGTCCAAGCTGACTAAACTAGATGACCAAATCAAGACCATCTAGGACACCTCCTTCCACTAGAATCCAATTTATAAACCTTTCAAGAATGTTTAAAGTCGACCTTGTAAAGTAAATTCCATAAAGTTAGACATTGAAATATTTTAATTACGCCCGTATTGAATACTATGTGATGATATATAAAGTAGCATTTATAGACACTTACCCTTTGAATTGTTACAATAAAGGAATCTAATGAAGAATTACCTAATGAAGTATAACTTGATTACTTCTAATAGAAATCCAAATCTTATGAGTTTCTCAAATATTTAAGAAGTAGTTTATTGAACATAAAAATTGATATATAGTACAATAGAATCTAATGATAAACTATAAATTGACCATTGGGTTCCAATAAAATCTTAAATCATTTTCAATAATATTAAGGATAACTCAACATTTTACTTAGGACGATCATTGAAATAATTAATTCCTCGCCCACATTGAAATCTATGTTAATCCATGTAAAGTCACATTTTTCATAGCTACACCTAAGTGTTCCCATATTAAAATCTCATGATAAATTATAGTCCTTGAAATCTTGATTCCAATAACTCCAATATTATTCCATGAACCATACCTACATACACTCCATCTCGTATCCCTATAACTAAATTAATTTAACGTTGAGAGATATTTAAACAAAATTTAAATAACTTAAACTACCAACAACGCTTTTCAGCATGAATGTTTAATAACAGATTTATTTCCTTTCATTTTTCCTATAATCCTTGTAAGAATTTATCTATGAATCTTACCAATCTTCTTTATTGAGAGGTGTGACCTACTAGTTGCATGCGGTTATTACTCATTCTGGTATATAAAGGATAATTTCACATTATTACTCAAATATGGAAACAAAATTTAAGTTCACCTTCCAGGACATACTAAAATAATCCTGACACTAGAATGACTAGAGCTCATTGAATGCTCTTAAGGTCACAAGTTACAACAATTGATGATTTAAAAAAAAAAAACCTAGGGATTCAAATCACCGGAGTTTGGTACGTCAACATAGCTAAAGGATAAAGATTCCTAAAATCAAGGCTAAGTGTTCTCCCTGGTGGCAGTCTAAGTTACTAATCTCTAGCTAACTATGGAGTCTCAGAAGCTAAAATAAGGCCTTAAGAAATTCGGACGGTGCAGGCTCTTGCCTTGTTGTTGCGTAAGGTGCCCTCACTCAGTCAACTGGGCACTCTACCTTTGCCTCTGAGGGATCTCCATCATGAGCTAGATCAGCAGAATCAATGAAAAAGAAACTAAATCAAACATGCACTGATCATTTTCGAGTGAGTGAGCAAGTCGTGGAATGGATCAAGGATAGTGGTGTTGTCAAAGGGATCTTAACAATAGTTACTATCATCAACTCAATCACTCTAAAGCTATGCGCGGGTCGAGATCAAGCTATCTCATAAGTACCAGCTTTGAAATGGGATCAAATTATTGCCGACCAACACGAATTCGTAAAAAAAAAGGTGGAAGTTTAGGCCAAGTTTGCAAGGAGCGACGACCTTCAGACATCGCAATACAATCTGCGTATTACTCAATTGACTCTGTCAGACATATCTATAAAACTGCAGTGTAATTATTGACCCTCAATGACTATCAGTCTTCCTTTAAATAAAACCATCATTCAACTTACGCTATTCAAAATTGCAGGGCGTCCATCAACGCATAAGGATTGTTATCAAATAAAATTTAATAAAAAATTCATTGTAAAGGGGGAAGGTCACAGCTGTCGGTTCAACACCTCAATTCTCTATCTAAATAGTTCTCTCTCAACAGCAGTAGGTCATCCATTAACACACAACGCCCCCATATACACAGTAAACCACAGCCGTTGGCACAATATAAACACTACCCATTACTCAGAACTACGCAAGCATTCCAGTAAAAAAAATTGTAGGTGCTTCAAGGGTAAATCCAATGCATCCAGGTAAACATTTACTGTATTTCAAAAAAGGGCAGCAATATGTAATTTAAAACGCGGTAACTCAGGGATAAAAAAATGAGACGCTGGTCTGCTGGTCATATTCATAGCGAGGTTAACATTCAAATCGAATTGTTGAGTTAAAAAATCCTTTTACTAAGGCTAGAACATCCAACAACTTAATGTGTTGAGATTTATCCATTCAAATCACCCAGAAATAAATTCTTCTTATCCAATACAAAAAACTTTCTGCAGAAGTAAAACCTTTTTCGTCCATTAGCTGTTTAAAATAGCAGAGGTAATATATATGTTTTTTTTTTTTACATCTGTTACAAAACTTCCATCACAGAGGTAAGGTTTTTACCTCCATTACATAATGACAACGAAGAATAATAAAAACAAGTCAATCTACATAAACAAAATCAGATATAAGTTAAAATATTTTCACATCTCGGGATACCACATAAAGATGCTGACAACAGTAAGAGAAATCCAGGGTCATAAGGGTAACTCGTCGAAGGGATCGCAGGGACTCTAGCAGTCAAGGCGCAGAAAAATAACAACAAGGAAGCAAGATAAACCATATGCAGGGGTTGGACTGGAAGGTGCAAGTCAACAATCAAGAAAGGACAACAACAGAGGTAGACGACTGATAGGCTCGCCTTTGCTTCACCATCCTCACACAAAAAAGTAGGGTGTTGAGATCCATAGGTCTTTTAATGCTAAGGCGACGACCGTAGATTAGTCTCCTAGCCGATTGCTCAGGCGAGGACTGGTGAGATAGGGACGAAGGTTATCAGCCATGAAGTTCACCATCACACTCAGTAAGGTGGTTAAGACAAGCGGGACAACGAAGGCCATGGTAGTCAACAACCATCTAGCTAAGCTAAGGAAGGTTCCAGTCACCAATTAAAAAAAACATCTATTTACTTTTCCACTAATTAAGCAAATTCAAGCATGAGCCTAATACATTCTACATACAAAAATGAAGAGTGTACCACTGCCTATTCGCCTACTCTGAGTGTCGTCCTCCCACTCCATGCAACTCCTATTTTCCGACCGCTGAGACCTCATCGATACCTCCTGGCCAATACTAGGGGTACTCTTCTTCCCCCTTAGGCCCCAGAGCCGCAAGGGGGCCACACACACTATCCAAATATTTCTTCTAGCTCCCAGATTGCCTCGCAAGGCCGAGCTACCACTCTTCTCCGAGCTGGGTATCCCAACTCCCATAAGTAAATCAGTCAAGTCGATATTTCTATAGCATAATGTTACGCAAATAGAAGATGATCCTTCATCCTTCTCCTTCCTTTATTTTATAGAGTTTCGAACTTCCTTTCTTTCCTAAAATCTCATTTAATTAAAGTTTTAAAAATAAATTTCTAAAATTTCCTCTTCGTACAAGTGTCCCCCATCCCCTGCATTCCTCCATAAATTAATTTCTTTAATTAAGTAATTATCTTTATTTCCCTCACCCACCTAGAGTTACTCCTAGAATCACTCCTAGGTGTCCCTAGATTCCCTTACAAGTTTTAAAGGCTTTCCCTATTATGAAATTGCTAATTCAGTTTAAAATTAGAAAGCTCTTAAACGTAGATTCTTTACTAAGTTGAATTCCCGCTTTTTCCCTTAAGTTCCCCTTTTTCCTTTTTATGTTACCTCCTTTCCCTAGTTTCCTATTTTTTTATTTTCCCTCTTTCCCCTTTTACTTAGAACTCAAAAAGGTAGGTGTGGAATTTAACCCCTTTTCCCTTTTATCATTAATTTAGCATCTTTTTAAATTATCAAAAGATACAATAATTAATTCCCTCTTTACATTTTATATCCACAAATTTTATTTCTTATGAATAATTTTATTTCTTACTCCCTTCATGTTACAAAATTTTAAGAAGATCATGATTATTATTTAAGTGGTTTTTATTTTAAATTTTATTATTTTATTTTATTTTATCTATTTATTTTTTTATTTTATATATATATATATATATATATATATTTAAAGGTACACAAAATTTTACGCCTAGCGTAATTTTAGACTTAGGCCTTAAATTTCGTACTGGGCGACATTTAATTAGGGAAATTGTTTTAAAATTTCTTAACATGTTATTTGTCTTAGGGCCATCTAGGTTCATCCCTCTATCACCATCAATGCGATGCGCCCTTCAGGACGCACTAGGTTCTCTAAGGGTGCCACTCGCCTCATCTGTTCCTTTGCATGACGTGCCCTTCAGGATGAACTACGTGCTCCAAGGGTGCCACTTGCCACTCTCCATTTTTCTTGTGCGGCATTCCCTTCAGGATGCACCACATGCTCCAAGGGTGCCACTCGCCTCTTGACTGATTTGGTAGACATCAATAACCCCTGAAGTCAACACTCCGCCAGGTGAACTTGTGGGAGACTAATGGCTTCTAAGGAATAAGGCCCCCTCCTTATTGCACGCCCCTTAGAATCATCGTGAGTGACTGTCGTCGTCTTCCCTCATGACATCGTGGGTCCTCTCGAACTAGGTAATTGTTAACCTACAGTTCGAGCCACAATGGGAGTGCTAGTAGGCTGTGGCAGGGTTGTTGTCCACACCTCTCCCTCAACATCTCTAGTAGTCGTGTGTGACCCCTTTACTCCATATGTGAGTCTGGTCGGAAAGCTATCGTCAGCTTGCATCATCAACAAATTGTTGGAAATACTAAAACAACTGAGAGTGGGGGGGGGTGAATCAGTTGTGTATAAGCTTAAACAATTTTATACTTATTAAAACATTATTAATCTTTCTTCATGTGGTCATCAACAATGTATAGCATATGAACAGTAAAAGTAAAAACCATTAGTTACACATGAAGTACACACAGAGACAGATTTTCACGAGGAAACCCATAAAGGGAGAAAACCTCTTCTTCTTCGAAATGATAGACAGTATTTTGCAGTTCTGTACATCATTTACAATTGAGCACCAACTCAATGTGAGGCTGCTACCTCTGTTTTACAATCTACAACTTGTTGAGAGAACCAACTCTCTATTTTCTCTAGCACCCACTAGAAGGAAGAACCAACTCCTTCGTTTCTCTAGCACCAACTAGAAGGAAGCACCAACTCCCTGAGAGTTTCCAGCACCAACTGGATGGAAGCACCAACTTCCAATCATACAGGCACCAACCTATATAACAGAGAACAAGAGTTCTCCCTTGCACCACCCTGCCACCCTGTTTTCTCTAGCTGCAACCAGATGGAAGCTACAACTCCCTGTGTTCAAGCACCCACTTGAACCTCTGAGGACAACAGTCCTCCCAAGAACCTCCCAACCACCCTCAAATATGAAATAATGAATACACAGACAATTACACAGATAAATCAATTCTTACCAATATTTCTTTGTATTTGTTCTTCAATAAACTGTTCTTCAATTCTTTTATTCTTCTGGTTGTTTAGCAGGTCAGCTCTGCATCACCTTTTCTGTTCTGTTCTTTCTATCCTTCTGTTCTTCTTCTGCTCTCCATTTCGTCTCACTCTGTGCATTTTCTTCCTTTCCTGCTACACCTCTGCTCTTTTCCTTTTCTTACTGTTCACTCATTTTTCCATACAGAATGACCAACCAAATTCAGTCTCATTCATATTCTTTTATACAAGCTACCTTGACGATTCCACTTCCCCTTTCAATCGGTAATACAGGGACTTCTGTCTTGGCAACTGAAACACTAACTTATTTGTCATCATCAGTCCGTTTCTCTTAACTGATTCATAACTGAAGCGTTAATGTGTGAGGAAGAACATCAACCCTCCGATCACTACTTGATCCAACGGTTCAGATCAAATCAGGATTTCACTCATCGCGATTTCGGCATCTACGATGTCAAAAATCACAAGTCCTCCAGACTCGCGATTCTCCAATTCCCGATGGCTCCTTTCATACACTAGCCCTTCTGAGCTTATCTCCTGGTCAACGTGACCTTCACTCCATGACCACAACCTTATGTCTCTCTATCAGGATTTCAGCGTTCTTCATGTTCACTGTTCTTTGAATTATGAAATCCCGATCCCCGAAACTCCGATGAGGAGAATCAATGGTCCAGATGCATTTTGGATTCAATGGTTATGATTGAATCGCGAAATCGCACATCGCGATTTTGGGTTTCTCATTGTCAAGAGATTTTGAAATTGCAAAGTGCCGATTCCCGATCCCCGAAACTCTGATGAGGAGAATCAACGGTCTTGATGCATTTTGGATTCAACGGTTATGATTGAATCGCGAAATCTCACATCGCAATTTCGGGTTTCTCGTTGTCAAGAGATTTTGACATTGCAAAGTGTCGATTCCCGATCCCCGATACTCCATGCAGAGATTCAACGGTCCAGATCACTTCTAGCTCGACGACTCAGATTACATCGCAAAATCACATATCGTGATTTCAGAGTTTCTGTTGCAGTGTGTTCTTGACATACCAAAGTCCCGATCGTTGATGCCTCTACTGACGTCACACGTGGTTTGACATGTGTTAGATCCTGCCACGTGTCACTCTGATTCGTGAATTGCATGAGCCTGAAGTGTTAGATCTGCCTGACACCTGTCATTCTCTGGTTGTGCCACGTGTCCCTGGGTGACGTGGTCTACCGATGTGAGTTGGATCAACAGTCTAGATCTCATGTTGATCTGACGGTGCAGATTCAGTCGGGATTTCGCATATCGCGAAATCGGGATTTTCGAGGCATTGTATTCTTTGCATATTGAAACCTCGATCCCCGAAACTCCAATGAATCCTCCTGTCTACATGTGGATGGTCCCGATCTCTGCTTGATTTAATGGCTGCGATCAAATCGCGAAATCGCATATCGCGATTTCGGGTTTTTCGTTATCGAGTGAACTGGACATTTCAAAGTCCCGATTCCCGAATCTCCGATGACTTATCTCCCTCGCAACTTCTACAAATCGAACGGTAGGCGGCCTTTCGGGAAACTTGAATGGGATCCAACAGTCACTCGATCGCTGTCTTCCTTCTTCTCTGCAAGCTCTTACTGTGCGTGTTTTCTTCAATGTTGTTCCTCCTGAGCTTTTTATGTCCAAATCCCCAAGGTGTGTTATCCTTCATATCCTGCCATCTCTAATGTTGCCATCAATGAAAACAACCATTAACACGCATTCATTGCTTGTTCAATATTTTCCAACAATCTCCCCCTTTGGCATTCATGGCAACACTTGCATTCAGACTCAACACTCCTCTGTATTCGACCAATCAGGCTCGACTCCTTTCTCCCCCTTTGACATCAATGTCAAAGAAGAAACATTCTTCCACTGATCGTGTTGCAGAACATACTCCCCCTGTCATCTATAAGCATTTAGGAAATTCACCGGATATTCAATAAGCACTCGCCCTGACCTGGTGAACCTTTTAAACACCAGAAATTATCACCCCCAATTTTTGACGAAGATATCCAAAAGGGGTTGTTGCTAGTGGTTTAGTAAAGATATCAGCAATCTGTTCTGTCGAAGGTATATAGTTCAGTTGAACAACTCTGTTTGTAACTTGTTCTCTGAGAAAATGATACTTGATTGGAATATGCTTAGTCTTGGAATGAAGAACAGGATTCTTGGAGACACTTATTGCACTGGTGTTATCGCAATGAATTGGGATAGGATTAGTGTAAGTTACCTTCAAATCTGCAAGAGTTTGTATCATCCATAAGATCTGTGTGCAACAAGTAGCAGTAGCAATGTATTCTGCCTCTGTAGTGGATAATGAAATGGATCCTTTCTTTTTACTAATCCATGCAACTAGTGAGTCACCCAAAAAAAATGCTCCTCCACTGGTGCTTTTTCTCTCATCAACACAGTTTGCCCAGTCAACATCTGAATAAGAAATTAACTGGAAATTCTGATTTCTAGGGTACCACAGTCCATATGTCATTGTTCCCTTCAGATATTTGAATATTCTTTTGACAGCTACCAAGTGACTTTGTTTAGGAGCAGATTGAAACCGACCTACCATTCCAATAGCTTGCATTATATCAGGACGAGATGATGTGATGTACAGAAGACTGCCTATCATTGAGCGATATGTTCTTTGATCAACATCAGGTGAGACATCATCTTTGCTTAGCTTGCAACCAACCACCATAGGTGTGCTGACTGTAGAGGAATCTTCCATCTGAAATTTCTTCAATATCTCTTTCAAATATTTTTCTTGAGAGATAAAAATTCCTGCAGAGCTTTGTTTTACTTGTAAGCCAAGAAAATATGATAGCTCTCCTATCATGGACATTTCAAATTCTGTTTTCATAGAGTTAGAAAACCACTGAACAGATGATTCATTAGTACAGCCAAAGACAATATCATCTACATAAACCAAAACAACTAATAAATTATCACCTTCAGATTTAATGTAAAGGTTACTGTCAACAGTACCTTTCTTGAACCCTTTTTCTTGTAGAA
>ML796674.1:581490-608452 GCA_009831015.1 Picea engelmannii
CAACGGAGGATCTACTTCAACCGTCGATAAAAAGGTCAGTTGATTCTTCCCATGTTTGCTTAAGAAAAAGGGTTATAGGTTTGGGTAGGAGGTTAAAAGTTATTCTTGAAGGGTCATGATCTGCGTACAAGTTTAAATCCCTAGCTTGTTAGTCCATAGGGTAGAATACCCCACAACATTATTTCGAGAAGAAGTTGGACTTATTTTCTACACCGAACTAATTAATAGAACTTCTCAATTCCTTCTATGGGATTGAAGCGGGAGAACATTTTCACTATGCGGGCATGAAGGAATTGACAATCTATAACTTTTATTTCCTTTCCTTGATCAATAAATCAAGATTGTGCCCTTAGGTAGTTGGGAAGAATGTCTCCCTTTCACTAGTCAATAAGGGAATCCAATCGCCATTTGTTGACCATGCATTAAAATCCCATGACTGTTATTGGAAAGATGACGTTGTTTCCTTAATAGATTGCACTTATTTTGGATCGTACTTGTGTATTCTGGTGTTCCCTTTTTCAATCTTAATTACCTGCACAACTTCACTGCAACTGCTTGGTTAGCATATATAACTTTAATTTTAAGAATTAGTAATATTTGTAAAAAAATATACATTTAGAAAAATAAGTATGTTTCATTAAAATTTTATTTTATTGTATCTCTCCTCCACTAGCTTGGCTTGGTCTCTATAGATAAGAAGCCCATCATCATTGTTAGAGTATCCCTTTTAACAATTGGTTTGTATAGATAGAGAGCTTTTCATCATTGTTGGAGTGTCTCTTCCATCATTTATCATATACACAAATTAGTTTAAAAAAACACAAATTTGGTAATCAATATAGAAATATAAAACATACTACAATAAAGAAACATCAAATTAAATTATCGTTGAAAAACATAGTATGTCACTTTTTTCAATTTTATTAATATTTTGGGGAGATTTCTAAGGTTTTGCAACTCATGACCAGTTAGGGTTGTTTCAGTATGCCATGGCTTTGGCTGGAGGAGGGGGTGTGATTCCCTCCTACAACCACATCTTTTCCTGATGATGGAAAAATCCGTCCAACAACAACGCAGGTCCACATCCTATCATTGGTAATTCAGGGTCATAAGGAAACAACCAAGTTGCATACAATGCTACTAGATCAAATGCGGGAAAGGAACCGAATGTTGAATCTTGCACCAAGGACCATGCCATATGAGACTAGGGAAGTATCAAATCTGGTACCACTACTCATTGTATCTCAAAAGTAGAAGAAAACCCTAAGTATGAAATCACTTCTGCAAGAATTGGGAGCTACATATAGTTCAAGCATGATCACACATTCATAGGAAAATTCATAGGCACTTGACCCACAGAAAGAGCTATCACATGGTGAATCAAAATAACCTGGAAACGCAAAGGCCAAATCGACCTCAAATTGAGCTCTAAGGGATTTTTCACTGCCATTTTCTCCAACTTGGAAGATCGAGATAGATTTTTTGAAAATGACCCTTATTTTTTTAATTCTACAGGATTATATTTCAGGCCCTAGGTAGAGTGATTTGTCAATTTTCACATGCAATTCTATGTGACTAGTTTTCAGATTTGGAAATTGCTTCCTAGTGATCTAACAATAAAACCCTAGTTGTTATCATTGAACAACTTTACACTGAAAATTATTAACTGAAAACATATGTAGTGGAAACAAAAAGATCATAGATGAATCATCTATACACATGAGACACAATTTCAATTTTGTAATCTTGTTATCATCATAAATCTTGAGGGGAAAACCAACCCTCCCAACCAATACAATATCACCAAAATTTGTGGACAAACTTGTCCTCCAAACTCACCAAAACTGAGAAAAACCATGTTCTCCAATAACCATACAAATTAGAAAACCAAACCTCAACAATATCCCTGGAAATATCCTCTACCCATGAATATTTTGTAGACCACATGTACGACTTGTTGATGTCACTTATCAGCCTGTATGGATCTGTACCTGCCCATAAAATCATATACGTGATTCACCCTCTTGCAACATGCGTATATACGTGGTTCACCTTCTTACGACTTGTGTATATACATAATTCACCTTTCCGATGACCTGCATATATGCGTGATTCATCACACCTGTGACCTGCGCATATACGTGATTAGTCACACCTGTGACCTATGTATATACGTGATTCATCACACCTATGACCTGTGTATATACATGATTTGTCTAACTGTAAACTACATATGGTATGAAAAAAAATTCTACACATGGGACCTTCTTCACTTCTCTCTCCTAGGCCAAATTCACCACCTTGCAGACTTTCCCTTTGCTGAGATCACCAAGCTTCCTAGCACAAGTGCATACTCACTTATGCTAGAGGCATCATGTCTCCATGCACTCTACATTATGTGTAATGTCACAATGACCTCTCTTATTTATATACAGTCCTTAGGGGTCAACATAGAAGCCCCTCCACAAGTTGACATCAAATTAGGATTTCCTTTTGGGTGTGAAGCCACAACAAAAGCCCATAAATCCCACCACCAAACCCATGAAGCCCCAACTTCATTCCAATCAAAGTTTTCTCCAAACAAAGAGTGTAATGTGGTTCCCATGACGATTTACACATTCCCAAAACCTAGGGCATGTGAGAATACCTTCCAAAAGCTACAAAACTCAACACTCCCTCTTAGCGAGGAAAGTATTTTCACCACACTCCACAAGTGGGAATTCCTCTCGATGTTACAAAAGCATCAACACTCCCTTTTAGTGAGGGAGGAATTCCATCCTCCATCATCATTTGGAAGTATCTCTGTCTCCCACACTAGATCCTCTACCACAACTTCTCTCTAATCCGTCTGATTGGTAAATCATCCATGCATCCAATAACACTTTTCCATCCCGAATCAATATTGTACAATCCTACTCCTCAATTCTTGTGGCTGAGAACACGCTTCTGACACCCATAGAACATTTCCCAGTCATAACACATCCCCTAAATCCATCTAGAATACCAATGCTCCAAATCCCTATATTACATGCTTGGTCCTCCTACCAAGCTCCTCATACATATCTAAGTTAGAAATTGTGAAAATCACAAACAAATCTTGTGCCCCTGTCATGTGTTGATGGTTCCCACTATATAATAACCATGCAATCCTCCAAGGCAAGCATCATTCTCATCCAAGTCACGAACATCCAGTGAAATTCTATCCAAGTCACCAAAAACTCTATGTGTCTACACATGCTACCACTGATCCTATGTCCTCATATGAATAGTGGCAAGCTGCGGTTGGACACTCATTCTAGTCAAATATAGACCACCACAACTCATCTCTGCAAGTGTCCTCATCCTCCCATGTCAAATACCACATACATTTTCATACCTTGACAATGTGAAACTCTCCAGCCTGATGAAGACTCTATCTCATTGACCTTACAAACGCCTGAAGCCATCTCATCCATGCCAAAGCATTTGAGTTGCACCCATTGTAACTCACCATGCAAACTCATCGGGAGTCCATCCACAGGTTTGGAAATCTGCCAAAAAACATACTATTTTGATCTAGCCTCTTCGCCAATCCACCAGAACTCCCAACCTGCCACACCACCGAGTTGAAATAGTCCACAACTCCTTGTCTAGACAATCTACTCCATGTTTCAAACCAGATACCATCTAACCTATCATGACCTACAACCGTCACTATATCTCCCTCTTAGAGATATCACCAGTGACCTGTCGGGAACAAGAGCAAGAACAAGAACAACACTCCTCCAATGTTGTATCCAAAAATGTGTCTCAAAGATGATCCCATTCGCTTTAAATTCCAAGCTATGATACCATGTCAATTTTCACATGAAACTCTATGTGACTAATTCTTAGATCTGAAAATTGCTTCCTAGTGATCTAACAGTAAAACCCTAGCTGTTAGCACTGAACAATTTTGCACTGAAAAATATTGATTGAAAACATATGCAGTGAAAACAAAAATATTAGAGATGAATCATCAATACACATGATACACTATTTAAGTTATGTAATATTGTTATCATCAGAAATCCTGAAGGAAAAACCAACCCTCCCGGCCAATACAATATCACCAAAATTTGAGGACAACCTTTTCCTCCAAAGTCACAAAAAATAAGAACAACCTTGTTCTCCAATAACCATACAAATCAGAAAACCAAACCTCAACAATATCCCTGGAAATATCCTTTTCCCAAAAATCAATTGTAGACCACCTGTACAATCTACTAACATCACCTCTCATCCTGTACATATTTGTACCTACCTGGAAAATCAGATACATGATTCACCCTCTTGCAACCTGTGTATATGCACGGTTCACCTTCTTGAAACCTGTGTATATACGCGATTCACCTCGCATGTGACCTGTGTATATACATGGTTCATTGCACCTGTGACCTGCGCATATACATGATTAGTTGCACCTGTGACCTGGGTATATACATAATTCATCACACCTATGACTTGTGTATATATGTGATTCGTCACACCAGTGACCTGTGTATATACGCGATTCACCTTGCATGTGACATGTGTATATACGTGGTTCATTGCACTTGTGACCTGTGCATATACATGATTAGTTGCACCTGTGACCTGGGTATATACACAATTCATCACACCTATGACTTGTGTATATATGTGATTCATCACACCAGTGACCTGTGTATATACACGATTTGTCCCATTGCAAATCGCGTATTGTACGAAAAAATTAGCTCCACACATGTGACCTTATTTCTTTCTCTCTCTTGGGCCAGATTCACCATCTTGCACACTTTCCCTTTGCTGAGATCACCAAGCCTCCTAGCACAAGTGTGTTGGTTATGGAGCCTGATTATCTTCTTGATTCAAAGATTTGTGTCAGCCATGCTTGGATCCCATTTCTTAACAGAGGGTGTGGGGGGATTTCCCCCCCACTATTGTCGTCATGGGGGTCCAGGGGGGTGGTGACAATTCATGGATTCCCCCCCTGGAGGGGGATTCAGGAGCAGTGCCCCCAAAGAGAAATTTTGGGAAAATTTGCCTTGTAAAATATTATAATTTCGTTGTCAATCTAGACCATTCATTATAAGGTAACAGATCTAACGGTAGAATTTATGTTAGGGATTTTTTCCCTAGAAGAAAACCATATCTTATGAGGGAATTGTATTGTGGCGGTAAGTGATAGTGAATATTGTATTCTGAGGGAGGAGACTATGATGGAAAGAAGAGGAAGTTACAACTGGCGTGTTGTAGGTTTTATCCCTTCATTTCGCTGGATAATAAAATGGAAGGACCTGGTAATTTATCCAGTGGGCCTATCCCACACTAGATGAAGCACGTATATTTGTGTTTCTATTGTATTGTATATATTCTATGCTTTATTTCCGCATTTGTTTTTTATTTTATTGCTTTGTGATCCTATTTTTATAACAAAGTGTAGACTCACTTATGCTAGCTCCATCATGTCTCCACAAATACTACATGATGTGTAATGTCACAATGACCTCTCTTCTTTATATACAATCCTCAGGGGTTAACATAGAATCCCCTCCATAAGTCAAAATCAAACTAGGATTTCCTTGTGGGTGTGAAGCCCCAACACAAGCCAATAAATCCCACCACCAAACCCATGAAGCCCCAGTTTCATACCAATGGTAGTTTTCTCCAAACGAAGAGTGTAATGTGGTTCCCACGATGATTTCCACATGACCAACACCTAGGGAATGTGAGAATACCTAACCGAAGCTACAAAAATCAACACGATTCAACTGAAAAAAAAGAAGATTTCTATGAAGTCCTATTGGCCCTTGACCAAGCTTTGAGGAACACTTGGTCATATTTGACCATTTTGGACTTCGACACCCTGTCAAAGATGGAGTAGAAGGCGAAGCAGAGATCACATGATCTCAGTCCACTTTGGGCCTCTTTTAGGGTTTTGGGTTAATGTAATGGGTATGCGATGTCGGCCCATGGGTTTACCCATGTTTTAGGCCTATTTTGTAAATTATAAATAAGTAGCTAGGCAATGTAAGAGAAGCGAATAAGCTAAGTGCTAGTAAAGGCGTTGTGTATATTGTGGGACCAACTTGCAAAGCTGAGTGAAAGTGTTGTAGGTGCTAAGTGCATGGATTGTAAGAAGGCTCTGTGCTAAATATACTCGGGGAAGGAGGATCTAGAGAGGTGCGCACAGATCTCCTGTCCTATGCGGAGTAAAAGTTTGAGCTCTGTACTGTAACCAGATTGACCAAAGCTAATAAAGAAGAAGAAGACTTTGTGGACATAGCCCCAGGGTGGGGGTGAACCACAGTAAACCTGTGTGTTGTGCTCAATGCCTCGATCTAATGTGTTTGTCTCTTTCCATGTGTTGTTCTTTGATATGATTATGCTATGTGCTTTTCTATGATATACTTAGATAGATCTACTTTGCTTTGTGATTCCTATATGTATGGATGTAGATCTGACATATATGAAAGTGTTGAGTGCTAGACCTAGTTTGTTGTTTCTAAGTGCTAACTTAACCTAGATCTAAGTGAATGTTGTGGTTCTCTGCGCCATCTACGGAGTTCCATGAGGGTTAAACATTGATGAATGATCTATGCTAAAGTGTTTTCTAAGTGTTAGAATCACAGATCTGTGTCCTAGCTAAGGTTACAGACACCTGAGTCCTGCAACCACCCCTGCCTCTACCTTAGGTGAGACTTCATCTGCTTCATAGGCATTGCCAAAAGGGCCGATAGTTAGGGTTTTGTTGTTGTGTTGTTGAAGCGTTGAACCCCGAGTCTTCCCTTGTGCCAAAAAATGGTTCCGTTGTTGGGACATGAAACCATGATTGTTGGGAACTAAGGAAGAAGAAACTTTGTGCAAAAGGAAGCTCTGTGCGTAGATCTGTTTCCCTAGTGTGTAGCTTTTTACTCAACCTGTGAAGCTTTGTGCCCGGAATAGGGTCAGATATGAAGAAAGGAAGACCAGATCAAAAGAAAAGAAGTGAGATCTGAACACTCTGTGCTCTAAGAAAAGTAAAAGTGGAAATTTCTGAAAGAAAGAGGTCAGATCTATAGAAAAGAGGTAAGATCTGTAAGCTCTGTGCTCTAATAAAGGTAATAATAGTCAAAAGTTCTTAGATCTGGAAGCTTTGTTCTTTGTAGAAGTGAGATAAGTGAAATTTTTTTTGTTTCTAGAGCATGGATCTAGGTATGATTGATAGATTCTATCCTAGTTTCAAAACTAGGGAATTGATAGCTGAAAGAAAGTTTGATATGAATAGATCTGATAAGTATAATGATAGATATGTTATACCTATGCATAGAAAGAATGTTTGGACTAACAAATCGATGCAGGATCCTAGAAAGAATTTTTTGCAGGCTAGCCATTATGATCCTAGAGCGCAGTACAAGAAGATTTCGAGATCATTGAAGAGAAAGATAGGATTAACTCTTTGTTACAGTTGCAGAAGACCAGGACATATTGCTAAGGAATGCCTTGGGAGAAAAACTAGTTGCATTTGTTGTAAGGCTATGGACCATGAAGTACTGGATTTCCCTAGAATGATTGCTAGACTTGAAAAGATGCATATGGAGCAAGAAAACCCTAAAGGAGACCAAGAGACTAAGATTATAGAAGAACACCAACAAGAATCAGAGAAAGTAATAATACAGATGAAAAAAACCTTGAAGGAACATAAACATGTCTGGTTACCTGTGATCTTCAAAGAAAAGGAGTAAATCGAAGCTAGAATAGGGGACTTAGACATTGACTATATTCTTGATGAAGAAACGCAAGTGAACATTATGCCAGAAAGAACTTGGGAAGCTATAGGGAAGCCTGCTATGATCCCTTCATTAGGAGGAATAGGGTTATTCAAAGGAAAATTGATGATGTTATGTGGAAGGCTCGCTCAGATACATGTGACAGTCAAGGGAACTTCGACAAAGGAAAATTTTGAGAATATCAAATTTATTGAGGATAGTGCCATGTTTACCATGTTACTAGGAAAACCTTGGGTTGATAGAGATCAGGCTAGAAAGAAGGAAGAAGAAGAAGTTTTAGAAAAGAAGAGACAAGAGTTAAAAGATTTCATGACTAGAAGGATCGCGCAGTTGATTGAAGAACAGGAAAGCAAATCAAAGTTGTTTGACACTAGAAGCCAAGATGTCAAAGTTGTAAGAGCATTAGAGGACTCACATAAGATTGAAGTATCTATCTCAGATATAGAAGAAGTATTACTTCCGAGTCTTAGAAGAGAATCTCAGTAGGGTGAAGTAACTATGTCAAAGGAAAATAAGAATCAGAATGGGAAGGGAATCACCGAGACGAATCTCACTGGAAAGAAGGATAGGAAGCTAAGTAAAAAGAGAGCTAAGATCGACAAGCTACAGAAAATTCCAGAGGGAGCCACCCAGAAGGAAAACTTGGAGAATTTGAACTTCATCGAGATATCAGAACAATGGCATAGGTCACTTCTCCATGGCGAAGCAATATAGCCGTTGGAAGCCAGTATAACCGTTTGACTGCCACTTTGAATGGATCGAAAAACATTTATGGTTCATCACTAGACCATTCGACTGTGCCATAATGGACAGAACATAAGTTAATGCAGCCTCATACCCGTTGCAAGCAAACCGTTGCTAAGTTTCCCTTCTTAGTCGGTCGTTCCACACACTGAGAATAATTTTTGCTAAGTGAGAATTTGAGCCCGAAACCTAAGATTAATTCACCCTGTGATCACTACCTTGTTCCCATACTATTCATTATAGTCTATGAATTCATTTCACACCCAAGCTAGTTGATCCAAGCTTGTATGTCGAACGAGCTCAGCGCTGCTGAGAAAGTAGTTGAAGAAGTTTTGATTGAATTAATGACTGATAGATTCATGTCGGAGTGAGGATTATCTACAAGATTCCAAGCATCATCAACAAGAGGACCCCAGGTCTCCCCTTCCACTACTCGCGTCGGTCCATCCCGACCGACCGATGAGAAACGGACCAAGCACAGGGATGACATCGCAAATGCCAAGCTTATCCCACACATTCTACCTACTTACTTACCACCTCTAAGTGGTGCCATCAACTATGACAGTGTACCTCATGACTTCGAGTACAATTTGATCACCGCGTACCTTCAGAAAGGGGTGCATGCAGTTCGTGCTGACCAGGATAAGCTCGCAACACTAAAATTTAGTGATTTTAACCTTGGAGATCGTAAATTTTACATCATGTTAGCCCCGCATAAGTACTTAACTAGGGCCAAAGGAAATAATTCTATGATTTTCCCATAGTCATGGACCCAGAACCTCGTGCAGTCCACACTTCTTAATGTAATGAAGATCTCGCACTTCGGCAGACACCAGGAAGTCAACGCATGCATCAAGTTGTTTTTGTCCTACTACCATGGAGGATACTTATGGTTAGACCACCACATCACTGTGGATATGACCTTGATCAATCAGATCACAGGACTTAGTATTCAGGACCTTGACCCACAGGAGTTTTATCCTGGAAAGACTGCAGATTGCACTCTCCCTCAACGAATAAAAGAAACTTATGGCAATGTTGTGAAAGGCATGCGAGGCTACAAGGTAGCTTCTATCCAGAGTGGCGCAGTGCACCTTTCCTGTCAGCTGATCGTAGGCTAGATAGTTCACAAAAACAGACTAACACAAGTGACTGGATTCGTAGTTGACCTCGCAGGGAAGTGCGTCGAGGGACTACAGATGAACTGGGTGTAGTACCTAGTCAACCAGCTAGAGCTTGATTGCAGAGAAGCGCAAGAGAAAGGGTATGAGTTCCACTTTAGTTGGTTTCTCATACTAATCGCTTTCATCACATGGCAGCTACCAGAAGGTGCCACTTTTCCAGAGATCGAACCCTTCGAACCACTGGTCACGAAGTTCTCTACGCTGTGGTACTCTAGCGACATGAACAACCAGTGGCGGTCCAATGTTGTCTTCCATGCCTATTACAACCAATTGAATAATGCAATCCATTCTACACCGCGCCTCACCCCGAACAAACTTTATAGGTTTAGACCTTTGACACAATTCACCGTGGACCGCCACTTCACCTATATCACAACACATGCTAACGAGCATAAACATCAGCTCTAGTCATACTACAAGTTAACAGAAGAAGACTTGGAGTATATTACCAAGGAATGGTCGGTGGACCTCCTTATTGCATTAGACCCCGCAGATATGTCCAATGTAGATAGCCCTGAATCTATGCCAGATACACCTGGACCGAGAAAGACTAAGAAGAATGACGAAGTTCTAGAAGTCCATAGCACATCCACGAAGACTACTTCGATATCACCTACGCAGGGAGATGATGGTGAAGAACTAGGGGGCACAAAATTTGAGCAAAACAAAGTCGAGGTTACTCCGCTTGGAGAGGAGGAGGATCCCTCCAAGAAAAGGAAGCTTACCCCACCAAATCCCTCATCCCAAAATAAAACTAAGGCCACCTGGACTTGGTTTAAGACTACCCTCACATTGGACGACTTCGACTTCTTAATCAATGCATTGAATGATGCTTCACTAGAAATCGCAGAAAAGCAAGAAGCAAAGCAGGAGGAGGTATTCAGCTGAATCAAGGGAGAACTTCAAGAAGTGCAGCAAGCACTCTAGTCCAGCCGAGTAGTTTCTATGGCACCCTTGACAATTGAAATAGCAGGAACAGGTGATGAGCCCACTCAATTACACCAGATCACCAATAAAGTTGAAGGTCGCCTTCGAAGAGCTCAAGAAGACACAGCACAAGCCACCTAGGCTTTGACACAAGTACATAACGCACTTCTAGAACAATAGAGTAGGACAGAATAGGAAAAACTTGCCCTGGAAGTGAAGTGGGAGGAAGAAAAAGAACAGTTACA
Organism: Picea engelmannii; assembly: GCA_009831015.1. Classification (NCBI taxonomy): domain Eukaryota; kingdom Viridiplantae; phylum Streptophyta; class Pinopsida; order Pinales; family Pinaceae; genus Picea; species Picea engelmannii. Next base: position 592,360 of record ML796674.1, read on the forward strand.
ACAGAGTAAGACCAGTTACTAGTAGATCAACTTGAAGTACAGGAAAGGGTTCACAAAGCACTTTGCTCTGTGACGGTCATAGAAGTAAATATTGAAGAACGCGTTCCAAAATAGGTGGCACAATTGGAAGAAGTAATCCAACAACTTCAACAATGCATCACATATATGGAACTTCATACCGTGCCCGAGACTCCTCAAGAAGTAAGAGACCTAAGGGAGGCAACTGCCTAGAGCGCAGTTGGTCGATTAAAAACCTTTGCCTTGGAATACAAGCAGTTGAGCACCAGAAGCACCTAGAATTACAAGAACCTTGTAGAGAATCTTGAGTTGCAGGCATTAGAGGCACAGTCCCAAGAAGCAAAGCAGCACGCAGATATGCTACAGGCACAGCTAAAGACCTTGACCCCAGTTGAATGTATGAAGAGATTTCTAGAACAATGCACCACCCAATAACAAGTACACATGTTGCAAAGTAAAGTGATGGAAGTCTCCCAATGACTTCAGCCAAACCAAGAAAAGGAATGCCAAATGTTCACTGAAATTGAAAGCTAGGGAGTTGATCTTGAACAGGTTTTCATCACCATAGAACAACGCCTGGAAGGACCAGTCAATGACGCAGTGATCTAGGAGTTCACTGAGCAAGAGGTTGTCGCACTGCAGCAGGTCGAGGTAGCTTGAGCCAAGATCGAGGCATTCGAGGTAGAATTGATCAGACTAGAGTTACTTGGGATGAGTCACAGGTGAGTGTTGGGGGTCTGTTGGCCCTTGACCAATCTTTGAGGAACACTTGGTCATATTTGACCATTTTGGACTTCGACACCCTATCAAAGATGGAGCGATAGGCGAAGTAGAGATCACGGGATCTCGGTCCACTTTGGGCCTCTTTTAGGGTTTTGGGTTAATGTACTGGGTATGGGATGTCGGCCCATGGATTTACCCATGTTTTAGGCCTATTTTGTAAAGTATAAATAAGTAGCTAGGCAATGTAAGAGAAGCGAATAAGCTAAGTGCTAGTAAATTCTTTGTGTATACTATGTGACCAACTTGCAGAGCTGAGTGCAAGTGTTGTAAGTGCTGAGTGCACAGATTGTAAGAAGGCTCTATGCTAAATATACTTGGGGAAGGAGGATCTGGCGAGGTCCGCGTAGATCTCCTGTCTTATGTGGAGTACAAGTTTGAGCTATGTGTTGTAACCAGATTGATAGAAGCTAATAAAGAATAAGAATACTTTGTGGACGTAGCCCCAGGATGGGGGTGAACCACGGTAAACCTGTATGTTGTGCTCGGTGCCTTGATCTAATGTGTTTGTCTCTTTCCATGTGTTGTGCTTTGATATGATTATGCTATGTGCTTTGCTATGATATAATTAGATAGATCTACTTTGCTTTGTGCTTCTTAGATGTATGGATGTAGATCTAACATATATGAAAGTATTGAGTGCTAGACCTATTTTGTTATTGCTAAGTGCTAACTTAACCTAGATATAAGTGAATTTTGTGATGCTCTGCACCATCTGTGGAGTGCCATGAGGGTTAAATATTGATGAATGATATATGCTAAAGTGTTTTCTAGGTGTTAGAATCACAGATCTGTGTCCCAGCTAAGGTTGTAGACACCTAAGTCCTACAACCACCCCTGCCTCTACCTCGGGTGAGACTTCATCTGCTTCACAAGTGTTGCCAAAAGGGTCGTTAGTGCAAGCAATCGACTATGAACATATTACCTTACATTGTCGAAAGTGCCATGAGCATGGCCACCTCTTTTGGTATTTCCTTCTAAATGTGCCGCCACAAACAAGGCCACCCGTCACCCCCCCTTCAAAATATGCAGATGGATTTGATCAAGTTCTAAAAAGAAGATCACCTAGACGACACACTGCTCCCCCCCCACACACACAATTAGGAAAAGAAATCTGAATGAGCAATGTTTATGAGGCATTATTGTAGAGTGAGGAGGACCCCAACAACTCCCCTTTAAATTAAAATCAACAAAGGAAATATCCCAGTGAATCCAACAGTGCCGATGAAAATGATAAGCGCCAAAATAATATGGACCAAAATCCTATGGAGATGGCTGATAGGGAGGAGTAAATAAAGGAAGGCATTCCTTATCAAATTAATTAAGAGAACGGAGATGATATGGACCTCACTGACATGGATCTTCAATCCATTGCAATTGGATGTGAACTTCATGATCCACACTCCATCCCTAAACAACAACTCCAACTATTGAAGGATTCCTTTGTGCTCAGTAAGGAGTTTTGATATTCAACCTCCAAAGGTAAGCACACCCTTGCCTCCAGCATAGATGTCAAAACTCATTCCTCCAATGATAATCCTAAATTATCAAAAGAAGAAAATAAAAGGGATCTCCAAAGTAATAAACAACTCCTCCAAGAGCTTGGAGAACTCCCAGTCAATTTTGGTTGAATTGCATTAATGACAAGCAATTTTTAACCAATCCCCCCCCCCGAATTTCCCATGAAGTTTGTCTCTTTGAATATTTGTGTCCTGAATGGTAAAAATAATAAAAGGTCACTTAAGAACAAAATCCTCAAATAAAAACCCACAATTGTAATGCTCCAATAAACCAAATGCCATAGAAATCTCATTTTTCTATGACCCCCAAAATCTAGTTAGGATTGCATGTAACAACGGTTGATGCATTGGGGATGGTGGGAGGCCTAACACTCTTATGGAACCTGTCATAAGTCTCCTTGTCCAATTTATTATCCACCCATCATTCTCTCTCATATAGATTACAACTAATTGGCTTCTCAAATTCTAGCTACCTTACCAATGTATATGGTCCTCAAATAGTCCTTGATAAACTCATTTTCCTAAGCTCAATCTAGGCCCTTAGTTGCATCATTGATAACAACCATTAGCTAATTGAAGGAGACTTCAAAATTATCACCTCCCTTACTGAAAAGAAATGAGGCACTAGAAGGCTTGACAGGTATTCTCATAAGCTAAGTGAAACCATTAGTACTCTTCATCTGGTTGATGTAGAAACTATTAATGGATTGCACACCTGGGAAAAATGATGGGGAGGAGAGAATCAAGTGGCCTCTAGGATGGACCAATTTTTGGTCTTTGAATCTCTCATGCTACCAACTTTCACCTATCAACCTCTATTCTCCCAAGTGGAGGCTCTAATCATTGGCCATCAAGTTATAAATTGATCTCAAAGGCATCACACTTGTTGATCACTCAACACACCCTAAAAGACTTATGAAATTTTATCACTTTTTGGGTACCACTTGTTTTCTTCACTATCTGAATTGATTTCACTTTGGGAAGTGGTTTATCTTTGTTTTTTTTCATGACTCTTATCATCAAGTCAGGTTTGTTTGAACTTGTGAAACCTCATGTCTAAAATAACTTGACACCTGAATTAAGAATCAACAACTAACACTACACCTAACGCGCTTGGGTTCGGCGTCAGAAAAATATTCAAGCAAGTAAAGTAACCACACAATTACAATAGTCGTCAAGTGACTATCCCCATCAGTATCGGTAGAAGGCGGAGTTGGTTTGTGTAAGTTATTCACACGAAGTTTCAAGAGATAATCAATTCCCTTCGGCATCGAAAAAATACAGGAAGAATAGACATTAACGAAGTACATAAAGAAATTATTGATAGATGATGACCGATGCAATTTATCGGGGTCGGGGAAATCCAGAAAAGTTAAAACAATCATTTTTCCGTGACAAACATATTTCCAATCACCGATCATCGACACGTTTTCGACATCAAGACTTTGTTGAGAGAGTCAATCCGAGAGAACTTGGGTAGGTTTATCGTTGATCGTCGATCCTTGATACTTTTCGGTGTCGACAATATAGGATTGGGTTTTAGAATGTATAGCTTAAAGAAAGTCCCTATTCTGATTAACACGAGAAAATGAAGTCACCGGTCTCATGCCATGTGTCCTTACAACGTAAGGGGGTTGTACAGCCTAGTTTTGTCCCTAGCCATTTTTTAGGTTCCCTGGGTCTTAGTCACGCCTCCTCGTCATCTTTTCCACGTTAGCTCTATATGGAAAGATTGATCTGCATCAGAGATTTAGCAAGAAGATATCAACAAAAGCGTTTGAATCAAAATCCCAACCCCGATACACCAACTAAAATAGCGAAACAATGGGACGTTCGCGGCATAAGATACGATCGTATTTGGACATTTAATAGAACAGTTAATGCCCGATCCCACATTTGTTGCTACCTCATGTGACAATTAGACAACAACAATTTTAAATCGCCGATATACCACCTTATCGCCCTCGTCGTCAACCCACGATGAAATTAAGTTTAAACATCTTTGAAGATCTGGCGGCAGATTTAATTAAATTAAACTCATAACCCAAATTGAATGGCTAATACGACAAGGTAAGTTCATTCCTTTTTAAATATCTAGAATGGTTTTGAACAAATTCATTCTGCTCATAAGTTGAATTCCAGAGCATCCAAAGGAGCAAAGAAAATGTCTCGAGACTATATCGATCCTCTGATTATCATAACCAAGTTTAACAAGCTGCATAGTTATGTATTCAAGTTTGTCAATTCATTGGTCGTAATATATGCATCCAGTTTTCTTGCACAATCTCTAAACTATGTTCTAGTTGCAGGAAATATGCCGCTGAGAAAGCCAACCACCAGATGCTCGCCAAGGGCACCCAAACTAAAAGAAGATGAAATAGACTAAGGTTCCTCTCTGGGGACCACGAGGAAGTTGGAGTACACTCCCAGGTCGGAGCCTGTCATTAAAACATCAACAAAGAAATATTTTGTCCATCCTTTAGCCTTCGGCGATACAGAAGAAAGCACTAGATCCAAAGTAATGCTCCCACAGTGGGGGGATCTCTTCAACAAAATTAGCCAAGAAGAATACCCAGAGTATATCCCACACAATGACCCGGACGTGAGGGCGCTCGATGACCAGGTGTTATCTAACATCCAACGATTGTATTTACACATGGTGGCAAGCAAAACCCTAGTTTTCCCTTGCATAGAGGTTCTGAAATGGCTCATAGACCATACAGACGGGCATAAGTGCTTGAAAATTATGAGAATGGTGGATGTGTCAGAGTTTTCCTCCTAACAGAAGTCCAAAAATACTACAAGCTCAGGGACCAAGAGGAGTGGCTCAACATGGACATCGTGGTGAAGTTCTATGAATTCCATCACACCATCCAGTTGATGACCTCTTGGTGGAAGGAAGACAAGAATTTCACTAACTGGATAAATGGATGGTATGGGACAATTAACCTGAGAGAGCCATACATCTATTTGATGGCTCTCATCTGTCAGTTATATGGAGAAAAGGACTGCTCCAATTTTTCTGAAGAATGGATGTCGTTGGCATACACAGTGGCGATCTTCAGAAGTATCTTCAATTGGGGAGTGATAATATCAAAACAATTAATCATCTGTGTATAGCAAGCGCAGACGCCAAAAGAAGGGGATGCACCCACTTTCTACATGGCCTCGTACCTTCTTGATGTCATGTGCGTAAGGAATGTCTTCGCCGACATGAATTTAATATGGCATGTTGTGAAGCTCCAGGTCCACGTCTACTTCATGATACTATGGGAGAACAACTACAAGAAATATTATGCACTCATCTGCGATGAATTCATTGCCTGTATTCATTTTATTATTTTCAAGAAAGAATGTCCAATATTATCTACAGTAGCCAAGAAAATGGTAGCAAAGGTAGGGAATTGGTATTTAGACGAACACTCAACCTAAATCAGAGTGTTCGGGGCCATCAAAGCACCACATCTCCTACCTACTCATGTCCAAGACTGGCTTGTTGTGGGATAAATCTTCTATCGTACTATCTTGTAGGGCTACAACACCACATTAGTCAAGGACAAGAAGCAGGATTTCATACCTTGTGGTTTCCATGTGGGGTTATATCTGGTGAAGGATATTGCTCAAGCCAAATAAGAAGGGCTTAGCCAATTGGAATTCGGGTTCCTAACAGGCCAATTCCGCAAGCACGACACTAAAGGCATGGTCCTCCAACATGCTTCACATGTATCATCTTATTTTTTGTATGCTCATGATAAGTTTGATGATGAAATTTTCATAGAATGCACCTAGGACTGGGACGAGGTGGTGCAGAGGATGTCCAACCCAAACATGACCAGTTTCAAGGCCATGAGCATGGATGAACATGTGGAAACAATAGAGCAGTCCAATCAAGAGGCCCTCAGATCCAAGGAAGAAATCAAAGCGGTAGAGACAACAGAGGCATAGAGAAGGGGATTTATCTTTCTAGAAGGGGCACATAGAATCATTGATCAATTGCAAAATGACCCTGATATGATAGAAATGACGAGGATTCCTGTTGATGACCCAATCGAAAGCCAAGGAGAACCAAGTGGCCTATATTCGATGCAGCTTGAATAAATCACCGGCTCAAAAAACCCTGAAGTGCCACCAGCATGGATCAAATCACCAGGGGAAATGTCAACCCAGCCTAAGATAGCGAGGACATCAGTGAGAATAGGTGTACCAAATACCTTATTCTATTTTATAACCATCTATGATTATGAGGAGAGTTCAGAGGTGTCCTTGGTCACTCTAGTGCAGATTACAGAGGATAAATAACTTGAGAGAGCATCCACCTTCGGTCCCGATGCTCCAATTCAAAGTCATCTACAGATTGAGCATGAGGCAGAAAGCGCCTTAGACATCGAGCCTCTCAACATAACGATAACCCCAATGGACAACTCAAGGGATGATCTAGGATCGGGGAAACGAGAAGAAGAGATTCCACAATAGGAAATCCACATTTCAATAGCTGATCATCAAGTAAGTATTGAACCTACCGCAGATTCCTTATTTTTGGTTGATGACTTAACACCCGATGAGAAACAACTAGAGATCAGGTCATTAGGACATATAGAATATGCTCAGGAACCCAACCTTGAACACATATACATAGTCGGGAGCCTGGGAAATACTCTAACTTGGGGAGAACAACAAATCCCTGAACATGTTGATGAGGTCTCTGATATACAAGAAATCACCTAGGATCAAAAGAGGAAAGACATCATTAAGAGAACCACTAAGAAGAGGAGGCTTACGTTGGACAATTCGATCCTCATCACTACAGAGGAGAAATTGATGAGCATAGAGCATGCCAAGACGTTCGAGCTTATCGTCTTAGGGACGGATATCATAGATTCCACCCTAGACAGAGCGAGGAAAGATGAAGAGGAGCCGATCGTTTCACTAAAGGCGTTGGAGCATCTGTGCCAATTGGTGAAATACTATCAAGACTCCACATAGGCCATAATGTTTTTGAGAGGTGAGTTTCAAGATGCCTATAGAAAATTCATGAATGAACGTCACCTTTTCACTGTAGGGATAAACGACTTCCAAGAAGACACCCTTCTGACGCTAGCGACCTACAAATACATGGAAATATGGTACGATAAGGCCCACCAAGTAGTGGAAAGAATTGATTACATCAGGGTAGTTCAAATAGGTCGAGACACCAAAGGGAACGACATTCAGGTGCTAAGGGATAACAACATAGATCGGATACGAAAAGTAGTTGAATACTCGGTGAAAATGGACCAAGAACCTCAACGGGAGATTCAAGAAAAATGGGTTGATTGTGAAAGGATTTGGGTCAATATAAATCGAGAGATGAGAGACATTGGTCTCCCATAATTCAGCTCACCCGACGACTTTGTCGACTTGCATGACATAGTCAAACAACATGCAGAACAAGACTCAACATGGACTACAGAGGTAGAAAAGTTGGAAAACATGTCTCCATGTCAAGTACAATAGTTCATGGAGCACCTGATCAAGGATCGAACAATATTACAGAATTTAAGTGTTAAAATAGTCAAGTATTGGGCACAGGCAGTAGAAGTAAAGGATATCCTTTCGGCCCTAATGGACCAACATAAATTCCTGTATGCCAACACATGCAAGGAACTCTTCATGAAATGGTCAGAGTATGAGAAGAGTCATCCACTTCAGTGAAACCATTCGATGACTCTTAGAAGATAGAGAGATGGAAGTTCCATGTGGCGATGTTTTTTTTTACTTAGCTTACACTTTTGATGGTATTTTTAGTTGATGATTTGTTATAAATAATAGGATTGATGTAGCGCACCTTTTCTGCTACTAAGGTTTAATCGCTCTTAAAAGAAGACTATAACACCATTTTGTACATAACTCATACAGATGTTATTTAATCCACATGCATTTAAACAATAAACACATTCAACACAGAGTATTCATATGAATTACTGCCAAAATCAACAAGCAATTAGCTTTTCATATTAATTCATATACATAGCGGAAAACATGATACATAAGCAGCACATTCATGCAAAACATGATTAAAGCATAATCAGATACTTATCTTTATCAATGGTATATTCCACAAACCAAGTACAGGCCTTCCACGAACCTCCCAGCCTTAGACCACACTGCTCATCAACTCAGCAGTGGGTCACCCTCGAGCTGGGACTAAGCTCCGCCCCAAGACAAGGAATACTAGGCTAGGCTGAGGTTACAGGGAAAACAACACACAACCACAAGGAAGTAATTCTCTCCAAGGAACCTCCCACGCTCACTGCCCACAGACCCTCATTCCCCACATGCCTGTTCCACCCTAGGAGAATACATCTTCTCTGTCACCTAGACAGTCCTTCGGCTGCTAATCTCCCTTGCCTTGGGTTATAGGAACAGGCCGGACCAGAAGTCTTCGGGATCTGTGGAAGCTACAGGGTTCTTTCCAGGAGTCCTCTCCTTCCTCTGCGCACTCTCTCACCTGGAGAGAGTCACTCACAGGCCAACAACCTATTCTACCAACCTCAATCACCTCTCTCACCTAGAGAGAGCATTGTACCACTGGCCAACAAGACCCCATGCATTCTATCACTGCGTGGTCACAACAACCCACGGGGAAAATAGACACAGGCTTTCCAACAGGTTCAACAATGGCAGGTCACTTCTTATTTCCCAATCCGCCAACACAGGATAGACTCACGCTCTGGTTGTCGGGGATGAGTGAAAAACAATTCACGTAGAGTCAACGTTGGTTCAAACTGTTCAGACAGGGGATGTACCGGCTATCCTAGAACAAACACAGATACACGCCTTTTCGGTTCAGAGGATGCACGAGGGTTTCTCTGCAGGAGTCAGACCAGTTCACCTTCTGGCAGTTCGAGGGTCGAATGCAGGAGGAGGAACCTTTCTCACGGCTTTCCCTGGCTGTTTATTCGCATGCGTCATGGTTGAAACTTGTCACCCATGGAACTACATGCATTCCACCAGCATGCATCACGCTTGTACATCCTCCCTTGCCAAAACTTAGGATAAAACACAAAATGCACATGTCTTTTTGGAATAATATTAAAATATTATTCCCAGGCTTAAGCCCCCTAGGCTTAGCCCCCAGGCTCAACACTTAGCCCCTTTCCCACCTTCCAACCCCTAATTCCTTTCCCACTTTGTGGATGCTTAGTCCCCCTTCACTCATTCATCGTGGTCGGTCTGCACCTGGCGATGTTTATATTTTATTAAATGTTCTGCATACATACCAGTACAACAGCAGGCTCTTGGCCTTCAACATTTAGGCTCCCTAGCCTAACAAACACATAAGTCTCCAGCTTATAAGAACTTGGCTCACCAGCCTATAAAACATAATCACAATTCCTTTCAGAACTTGGTTTATAGCGGGGCTCGGCCTTGGGGACACTACAATCCCCCTCCTCTTATTTTTGCACTGTCCTGAGTGAAACTTACACTGTCTCTGTAAGCCTTTCAAAATATTCAAAAATATACAGGTACTCTGCCCGCATAACCTCTTCATGCTCCCATGTCGCGTCCTCAGGACCATACCAGGTCCACTAGACCTTTACAAGCTCTATAGATCGATTCTGGAGCTGTTTGCTTTTCCTATCCAATATGCGCACAAGATGCACTTGTAGGACACCTTCTGGTTCCACCTGAATCACAGTCCAATCGATAATATGATTAGCATCAGGTACATATTTCTTAAGCAGTGAAACATGAAACACATTATGTACATTCATAGATGCAAGTAATGCAAGCATGTATGCAACCGACCCAATCCTTTCCAGGATATCAAATGGCCCACAAAATCTTGCTGCAAACTTGGCGTAACTTCCCAGCTTCAGGGAACTCCTGTTAGTTTTCACTTTCAGGAAAACATGGTCACCCACTTTGAATTCTCTATGGGTTCTGTTACTATCAGCATAACTTTTCTGCCTGTCCTGGGAAACTTTTAGATTATGTTTAATTCTTATCATTTGGTCTTCCATCTCTTTGAGTAGATCAGGCCCAAATACTACTCTGTCAGCTGGATTATCCCAACTCATTGGAGTGTTGCACTTTCTTCCATAAAACACTTTGAATGGGCTCATCTTCAATGATACATGATACCCATTATTGTAGGTGAATTCTACCAAATGCAGGTAGTCTTCCCACCTTGATGGTTTATCCATCACATACATTCTCAGCATGTCTTCTATTACTCTGTTCACTCTCTCTGTCTATCCATCAGACTCGAGATGATACATTGTACTAAAGTTCAGATTCATTTTGAATCCTTTGAACAGTCCTTTCCAGAAATTCAAAGTGAATTTCAGGTCCCTATTAGACACAATTGTCTTAGGAATTCCATGCAAGCGTGCAACTTCTTTTAAGAAGATATCAACAACATATGCTTCCCTGTGGGTGGTTTTCAGTGGAATAAAGTGGGTAGCTTTAGTAAGCTTGTCCACCACCACCATGATTGAATCACGCGTCTTGCTTGTTCTAGGTAGTCCGGTGATAAAATCCATTGTTACCACGTCCCATTTCCATTCAGGAATAGGTAAAGGCTGCAGCAACCCTGCTGGGTGCTTATGCTCAGCCTTAACCTTTTGGCACTCCATACATCTGGCGATGTATTCAGCGATTTCTTTCTTTAGACTCGGCCAAAAATAATGGATTTTGACTGCTGCCACAGTCTTTTGATATCCAGGATGTCCAGCATAAGTCACGTTATGCATATTCTTTAGAATTGCCAACTTCAATTCTTGGACATTGGGTACATACACTCTGATTTTATACAAAAGTAAACCATTAGTTCCCAAGGTGTAACTTTCCTTGGTATGTGGTCTCTCACGCTGCTGTAGCTTTGCTACAAGATTTTTGTACTGCAAATCAACATTTGCAGCTTCCAAAATTCTGTCTTTCATCTCAGTCTGGTACATGCTAATGGTTGTAGCATGTAATTCATGCACTTTTCTATTGAGTGCATCAGCCACCTTATTTTCTTTCCCTTTGATATGCTTGATATCAAAGTCATATTCACACAGAAACTCCAGCCATCTGCTTTTCCTGGCATTTAAGGTCGGTTGATCAAATAAATACTTCAGACCACTATGGTCCATTCTCAACTCGAATCTCTTTACCATGAGGTAATGTCTCCATGACGTAGTCTGCCCCTCACCGAGCAAACTGCTCCCACCAGGACCTTCTGCTTCTCACGGGCCCAAAGAGTCAGCACTCTTCAACTCCCTCAGGAGTCACGAGTCACCCACAGCAACTCCTTCGAAAATCGAGATATCGCGGATCGGGGGTTCGCAATTCATGCGAACACAATTCACATACAAAACAAAACCCCGATCCCCGATGGTCAACGGTCAACAACTTCTATTTAGGAATTTCCCTATCGGGAAATCGGAGTATGCGATGTTATGAACCCTTGACACCACAAAGTCCCGAACCCCGAACTCCGATATGCTTCCACCTGTCCTCCACTCGCTCTGGAGGCCCCACTCAACTACGTCACCTCCTTCGCTCGTGCGATCGGGGATCGCGGGGTCACGATTTCACCGATCACAACTTCCTTGCATTACAAAACCCCGAACCCCGATTCTCCGATGCCACCTGTCAACATCCCGTGGTGAGGCCTAATGCCTTGACACTTGTCCTCTACTCGGCTATCGAGATGTCACGATACGGGAATTCGCGCCTCCTGATGCACAAGGTCACAGACTTTGCAAAACTCTGAATCCCGACCCTTCGGGATCCTGCTCCACATGTCCCCCTCTCCGATCAACGGCTCAGGTTGATTCGGGAAATTGCCGGTCGTGATTTCAAAGAGTTTGAACTCTTTCCTATGAGAAACGCTGAACGCCGAACCCCGATCCTCAGGGATCTCACGCCACGTGTCCCTGTTCTGATTGACGGCTCTGGTTGATTCGGGAAATCGCCGGTCGCGATTTCACAAGGTGTAGGGCTCTTACCTCGTTAATCCCCGAACGCTGAACCCCGAAGTCCGCTAGACTTTAGTTCTCCACACCTGTGGTCACGAGTTATTTCCCACGCAACTCCTCCTCGATTGGACGATCCTCGGGATTTCAGGTTTCTCTTTGACAACTCTAAGTCTTCGATTCTCTTCCTCTTGAAGAGTTCCTCCGCTTCACCACCTTTGTCCTGTATGAACTCCCCTGGAGTCTGTTCCCACAACGACACAAAGGTATTCTTCCAGGCCTGTTCCCGAGACGCTCGTAAGGAACTATCCCTCCTGAACTTTGTCCCTCTCTGGCTCCTCCAAAGACTTCTCTCGTTCTTCCTGTGGTTGACTTCCCACAGCTCTCGAAGCGCTGAAGCCGTCTAGACCTGTGCAACCCTGCTAACACGGTCCAGTCCTTTCCCTCCCAGACTTGGCTCTGAGACTTCAATTCGACATGCACTCACCTGCACGGTTCGAAAAACCCAACATAACCCTGGGCCACAGAGAACAAAAGTTCAACTGCTCAGGCTCCTCAACGCACTCTATGCGGAGGAATTCAACTGCACTCGATGCAGGAATCTCCTGGCCTAAGCAGAGAAACAATTGAAACTCATTCTCTCAGGTTTCGAACCTGATATGCAATCACATATACAGCATACAAAGAAGCAAACATGCACAAGCATAATAGCAACAAGACACAGAGATCAAACACATCCATGAAACTAAATCAAAGTTCTTTCCTATTAATTCAATGTTTGCACATGGAGGTTCTTCACAAGTCCTCTGCTCTGCTCTTCTTCTTACTAATGTTGAATGAGTGTTATGTTACAATGATACAAGGGAGGGTGTCTATACTCCATTTTCCCTCTCGAAAGCTAAAAACTGTCTAATCTAGACTTAACTATCCTATCTACTTGCATTAAATATAAGTAAATGTCTCATCTACCTAAGGACGAGAGCTTATCTGCTCAAGGTCCATTACATGTACCAATGTGCTTCATCACATCAACGTTTAATGTTTAGTGCAGCCATATTTCAATGTTTCAAAATTTGAATGCTGGCGCTGTCCAGCTGTTCCTTTGCCTCCACGCACTGGCTCGCTTGATAGGTGAGCGATGCTCCTGCATCATACTCCTCGGCTCAAAATATTTCATGGGCTCCTGCTCATGAGCTCCTATACAGTCTGCCCATGTTTCAGAATCACTGCTTCATCTTCCCAGCTGGCATCCTCCACTGGGTGATCTTTCCATTTCACCAGGTATTCAAAATACTATTTTCTCCTGGTCTTCTTCCCTAATCTTTTATCCAGTATGCACTCCATCCTCGGTTTTTGTTCAACTAGTAATTGCTTCTGCCATTGGACCACTGGTTGTTCATCAGTTCCAGCTCCTGCATCTGTGGCCTTATATGGGTATAAATCCGAAATGTTGAAAATCAGAGATATCCCAATGCCCTTTGGCAACTCAAGCTCATATGCATTTTCCCCAAACTTCTTTAGGATTTTGCATGGTCCGATTTTCTTCATCTTGAGCTTATTGTATGTTCCTCTTGGGAACCTTTCTTTCCTCAGGTGTGCGAGAACCATGTCCCCAACTTCAAATTGAAGCTGTCTTTTCCTCTGATCGGCTCTGCGCTTGTATTCCTGGTTCGATTTATGCAACCGCTGCTTCACCTGTGTGTGAAGTTCCTGCATTGCCTCAGCAAATTCCTCAGCTCTCGCGCTGCTAGTCTCAGCCTGTTCTGACTCCCTGAGCTCAGATACTCCTCTCGGCTGTGTTCCATATAAAATTTGAAACGGGCTCTTACCTGTGCTCCGATTCACATAATCGTTGTACGCAAACTCTGCCTGTGGTAGAATTTGATCCCAACTGGTGTGATGCTCCGTCACCAGACTCCTCAACAGATCCCCCAAGCTTCTGTTGACTACTTCGGTCTGCCCATCTGTCTGCGGATGGTAATCAGAACTGAATGCTAAGTCAGTCCCCAACTTCTTCCATAGCGTCCTCCAAAAATGACCTATGAACTTGGTATCCCGATCCGAGACTATACTTCTCGGTAATCCATGCAATCTTACAATTTCTTTGAAGAATAAATTGGCGATGTGGGTTGCATCGCTCGTCTTATGGCATGGAATGAAATGTGCCATCTTCGAGAATCTGTCCACCACAACAAAGATGGAATCAACTCCTCGTTGTGTTCTAGGTAGCCCCAACACAAAGTCCATGCTAATGGCTTCCCATGGCCTTTCAGGTATGGGTAACGGCTGATATAACCCTGCGTTTTTCTTTCGGCCCTTTGCATGTTGACATATCCTGCACCTGTCAACAAATCTCTTCACATCTGCACGCATACCTGGCCAAAAATACGATTCGCTCAGCTTGGCGAATGTTTTGTCATGCCCGAAATGACCTGCTAAGCCTCCACTGTGCTTTTCCCTTACCAAATTCTCTCTCATAGAGAAATCTGGAATGCACAACTGGTTTCCTTTAAAAAGAAATCCTTCCTGTATCAAGAAATCCATCCACGAGCTCCTATCTCTGAGCACCGGATTTTCGGCCGCTTCATAAGCTTCCCCAAAATCAGCATCACCTGCATACATATCTTTCAGGTTTTCAAAACCCAGCGTTTTGACCCTGAATTCCTGCAGCAACAAACATTTTCGACTCAAGGCGTCAGCTACCTTGTTCGCAGTCCCTGAAATGTGCTTTATGACAAATGTGAAATTCTGCATGTATTCCACCCACTTCGCATGCTTCTGATTCAACTTTTCTTGCTGACTCATGAACTGTAACGCATGATTATCACTGTAGAGAACAAACTCCTTGGGGATGAGGTAATGCCTCCACTTTTTCAATGCCTGGATAATGGCATAGAATTATTTATCATATGTGGAGTACTTGAGTTTTGCATCATCCAGCTTATCGCTGTAATATGCCACAGGTCTGTCATCCTGACTTAAGACCCCTCCAACAGCATACCCACTAGCGTCACACTTCACCTGGAAGGTCTTCTGAAAATCAGGCAGCACTAACACTGGCTGCTTGGTTATCTTTTGCTTCAACAATTTGAAGCTCCTTTCAGCCTCTGCTGTCCATTGAAAAAATTTATGCCGCTTTTTCACAGTATCCATCATTGCAGCACTAATTCCACTGAAGTTTCGAATGAACTTCATGTAGAAGCTTGCCAAACCATGAAAGCTCCTTACCTCGAATACATTCCTCGGCGATGGCCAATTTCTGATCACGTTTACCTTCTCAGGATCCATTTTCAATTCATTGGCCGAAATAACGAACCCCAGATATATGAGTTTCGTCTGCATAAACGAGCATTTTTTTAAATTGATCAGCAGCTTCTCCTGCTGTAACCTTCTCATCACAATGGCCAAATGTCTCAAGTGTTCAGCTCTAGTCTTGCTGAAAATTAGAATATCATCCAGGTATACCACCACAAATTTGCCAATGAATTCCCATAGGACTTCATTCATCAGCCACATAAACGTGCTTGGCGCGTTTTTCCACCCAAACGGCATGACCAGCCATTCGTACAAACCCTCGTTTGTTTTGAATGTTGTTTTCCACTCATCTCCCTCTCTCATTCGGATCTGATGATATCCACTTTTGAGATCTATCTTGGAGAAATAATTTGCCCCACTTAGGCAATCCATCAAGTCGTCCATCCTCGGCAGTGGAAACCTGTATCTGATAGTAATCTTATTTATTTCCCTGGAGTCTGTACACATTCTCCAGCCTCCATCCTTTTTCGGACTCAGTACTGTCGGAACAACACATGGACTCAGACTCTCTCTCAC
>ML796674.1:615754-666597 GCA_009831015.1 Picea engelmannii
TTGGGACTTTTGGGACTTTTGGGTTTTTGGTAACCAGGATTTCATTACGTAGTGACTCCCAACCTCTTGTCACTCCTATCCTCGAAATCCGATACACTGTTTCTTATACGTGATCCAACGATCCTCGACGAGCTAGATCTAATGGTCCAGATCCTTTCGGGGTTTTGGGCTTCCAAACGCCGATGCGCTCTAACTCCCATTAGCCCTCCAGGCTGGACTCATGGTTCACATGACCTCCCCTTATATGACCATAGTCATACCTCCTATCGGGGTTTCGGACTTTCCAATGCCGAAGCACATATGTCCTCAGGATTCATGATTCCTCGAACCTCAATTTCTCGATGGATGACTCTCCTTCCGGAACTTTCCCGAATGCCTTGATCTCGGCCATGCATCCCCAAGAATGGACGGTCCTCGCCGCTTCTCCCTATTTCGCGATTTTGCGATTTCAAATGCTCCAGGTGCCTTGTCTTCAGGATTCACGAAACGCCGAACCTCGATATGCCGATGGGCTCCCAATCTCACCCACGTGTCCCAACTGACGGATGGCTCAGATCTAATCTCAGGATTTCGCAACTTGCGATTCCCCGATGACAAAGTTCTATGTCAACTCAAAACCCCGGTAGCCGATATACCGATGGGTCGCTCAATCTCCGCCACATGTCCCCACAAACGGATGGCTCGGATCGTTCCTTGGACTTTTACCATGAAATTCCTGACCTCCTGTCATCATGACTCCCAATTTCACGAATGCCGATATCCCAATATTTCGACATGCGAAATGTCGACGGGCTCTTCATTATCGCCACCTGTCCCTTCGAGATGGGCAGTCCTGACTAATTTTGGATTTCGCCTATCGCGATTTCCAAATTCCTGTGCAATATCCAAAGGGCTTTAAACCCCGTGCACACTTTTCAGATCTGATGGTCACAAGGGTTCACCTTCCCTCCCGAACAGATCCTAGAGCTCCTACACCACCGGTGTGGAGTCCTCTCTCCCTGTGGACTCATACCACACTGGCTGCGGTTTCATAATGCCGCTATACCTCCTGAGCTTTAAAACTCGTCAAGTAACTCCTTGACATTTTGGAGCAAACCAAGGTACGAAATTGGCCTTCCAGACCCAATTTTCCCTTGCAGTCTCCGTCCAAAGACCGCTCCACTAGCCCATCTAGGCTCAGTGTCGAAACCTTGGCTCTGATACCAAACTGTAGCGCACCTTTTCTGCTACTAAGGTTTAATCTCTCTTAGAAGAAGACTATAACACCATTTTGTACATAACTCATACAGATGTTATTTAATCCACATGCATTTAAACAATAAACAAATTCAACACAAAGTATTCATATCAATTACTTCCATAATCAACAAGTAATTAGCTTTTCATATTAATTCATATACATAGCGGAAAACATGATACATAAGCAGCACAGTCATGCAAAACATGATTAAAGCATAATCAGATACTTATCTTTATCAATGGTAGATTCCACCAACCAAGTGCAGGCCTTCCATGAACCTCCCAGTCTTAAACCACACTTCTCATCAGCTCAGTAGTGGGTCACCCCCAAGCTGGGACTAAGCTCCACCCCAAGACAAGGAATACTAGGCTAGGTTGAGGTTACAGGGAAAACAACACACAACCATAAGGAAGGAATTCTCTCCCAGGAACCTCCCACGCTCACTGCCCACAGACCCTCATTCCCCACATGCATGCTCCACCCCAGGAGAATACACCTTCTCTTTCACCTGGACAGTCCTTCGGCTGCTAATCTCCCTTGCCTTGGGTTACAGGAACAGGCCGGACCAGAAGTCTCTAGGCTCTGTGGCAGCTACAGGGTTCTTTCCAGGAGTCCTCTCCTTCCTCCGTGCACTCTCTCACCTGGAGAGAGTCACTCACAGGCCAACAACCTGTTCTACCAACCTCAATCACCTCTCTCACCTGGAGAGAGCATTGTACCACTGGCCAACAAGACCCCATGCAGTCCAGCACTACGTGGTCACAACAACCCACCGGGAAAACAGACACGGGCTTTCCAACAGGTTCAATAATGGCAGGTCACTTCTTATTTCCCAATTCGCCAACATAGGATAGACTCACACTCTGGTTTTCGAGGATGTGTGACAAACAATTCACGTAGAGTCAACGCAGGTTCGAACTGTTCAGACAGGGGATGTATCGGCTATCCTGGAACAAACATAGATACACACCTTTTTGGTTCAGAGGATGCACGAGGGTTTCTCTACAGGAGTCAGACCAGTTCACCTTCTGGCAGTCTGAGGGTCGAATGGAGGAGGAGGAACCTTTCTCACGACTTTCCCTGGCCGTTTATTCACATGTGTCAGGGTTGACACTTGTCACCCATGGAACTGCATGCGTTCCACCAGCACGCATCACCCTTGTACGTCCTCCCTTGCCAAAACTTAGGATAAAACACAAAATGCACATGTATTTTTGGAATAATATTAAAATATTATTCCCAGGCTTAAGCCCCCTAGGCTTAGCCCCCAGTCTCAACACTTAGTCCCTTTCCCACCTTCGAGCCCCTAATTCCTTGCCCACTCTGTGGATGCTTAGTCCCCCTTCACTCATTCATCGTGGTCGGTCTGCACCTGGCGATGTTTATATTTTATTAAATGTTCTGCATACATACAAGTACAACAACAGGCTCCTGGCCTTCAACACTTAGGCTCCCTGGCCTAACAAACACATAAGTCTCCAGCTTATAAGAACTTGTCTCACCAGCCTATAAAACATAATCACAATTCCTTTCAGAACTTGGTTTACAGCGGGGCTCAGCCTTGGGGACACTACAATTGACCTTTTAGAATGGTCTATGGTTTTGGGCGATGACCCTCATTTTTGGAATTGTAAAGAACTATTTCTGAAGTAGCTTAATTGAGAAGTCATGTTTAGGACTGGAGACAAACTTCTGTTTTTCATCAAAGGCATGTGTGATTGGATTTGAGGAGGAACTACTTCCAACTTTGTTTCATGAATGGATGTTGTAATGAGTAAGAGTTTCTGAATCTGTTGATAAGTTAGTTGATTCAATATTTTTCTAAAGCTCTTGTTCTTAATGATGGAAAAAAAATCATTGTGTTAATGTGTGATTAATGATTAGAGATAAGGAAATTATTTTTCTTGCCATCATTTTATTGCATGTATGTTTTCTTTCGATAATTGTATCTCAGTCAATAATTGAAATAACGACAAGTTAATGTATTAGTACTAGGCTATCATGGGTGTGAAAGTCTTTGTCTGCATGCTTGAGAACAAGGGTTATCCCAAGCTCAGCCTTATTCAATAGTTAAGATTTCCCCTTTTATCAGCTGGTTTATACCAGCACACATATTTTTATCAGACCCATCTAATAAAATAAAATACAAAAAGAGAACATTTAAACTGAAGGAGGAATTTTCATAAGAAGATATCTTGTCAATCACTACGTAAATCCCATCGATTATTTGGTTGGATCGACAGATCTAGAGAACCATTCCACTATCAAACGCTGCATATTCTAACTGGGCCTCATTGGTGGGTTTGGTTCATGTTGTTGAGCTGAAAGGATTGAGGACCCCTCAATAAAATTGGTGCTAGAAGGAGGGCCTGAATGAATGAATGGATAACAATATTTCTAATATAATATTTCACACAGCCTATAGATTCAAAACAACCCACATACATTGCTAGTCATTCTCAAGACAAACCACATACACTAAGTACTCCTGAAACGAGTAACTCACCCTAGAAAGAGGAAGAACATTTATTCCTTGAAATACGTTACGCTCTTCCCCACAAGGATTTGAACCAGTTCATAAGAATCACAAGATCTTACGCTCGAAAAATTGGAGCACTACCCTTAGCCCAGTTACTTCCTCGTAGAAAAAAGGTAAGCAGACCAGTGGTCAACACCCCTAACCAAGTTTTTGTTCACACAATAGAAGACCTGATAGATTTGTCCCTCACTGATATCAAACATCTCCTCAATTTAATCCCCGAAACATGAGCTGGTAACTGCTCTGAGCGTGACGATTTTGAATCTGACGAGGAAGGGTTTAACTCGGAGCAGTCAGCTTCGTAGTCAGACGACATGGAGGATAAAAATGATCATAATGAAGAAATGGAAAACCCACCTCAGAATAATCAACCTTGGTTGACCAGAGATGCTCTGGAAATCCCCAGACGAGTACATAACCTTCCCCAATATCCATAAAAGTAACTCCCTAAATTTGACCCTGAAACCTCAGGATTTCCTTAAGACCATATCAAAAATTTCATACTAGCTATTAGACTGATGAATGTCCAACATGAAGACATAGTGATCTAGGTGGATATCGGTGGCCACCCACCTTTTCCAACTGGCTCAAAACGATTTTTTGACAATTTTGGTAATTTACTATTTTTAGCAGTTTTTTGAGGCCCTAGACGACGTTTTTTGGGAAAATTGGGAGCAGCATGCATACAACATGATCACATAAAAATTTGTAGTCCTCAGATAGATCTTTCTAACAATGTATCGAGCGCCTGTTGACAGGCGAAATCGACCGTCCGTCAACTGAGAGATTGGAACCGGTCCGGGGTTGTCTAATAACCCAAGCCGTTTGGAATGAACCACCCTGACGGGTTTAGCGGCTCCGTTAGCCGATCTAAGGTCCTAAGAAAATAAAAAATAAAACTAATCTAAACTAACTAATCTAACTAAAACTAAATAAAACAAACTAAACTAACTAACAATAAATAAAACTAACTAATAAACTAATCTAATTACAACTAACTACTAAACAAACTAACTAAAACTATTTATTAAAACAAAGTAAACTAATCTAACTATTTTATAAATACAATCTACTAACTACTACTATACTAACTCTAACTAATTAACTATCTAACTACTAATTGAAATATAACTTATTCACAAAATATACAATATCTACAATTTACAGATTTAAATAAAACCTGAAAAACTCGTTTGCATTCTGTCCTCAGACTGGGAAAGATATTTTTGTTGATTTTATAATTTTATGAAAAAGAAATAAAACAAAACTAACTAAAATAAACAACTAATATATTGATTCTAACTACTAATCTAAACTAAAACATATATCTAACTAAACTACTAATAAATATACTAAACAAATAAATAACAAACTAACCTGGAAACGCTCCAGGTCTGTCCTTTGTATGATGATCTTCTAAGCTGATCGGAGGGAGGAAACCCGCACCGAATAATCCAGAAGCTTCTCGTAAACGATAGTTGCAGTGCTCTTTAAGTTTGTTTACAGGACAAACAAGACATACAAATAATAACAATCATATGATTTATAGATATCTACAATTAGATAAACCTGTATGCAAAGACTTATACAGAATAATTCAATTGATGAAGAAGAGAAATCTGTCATTCATAAACTGAATCAAGTAATTGCTGTGTTTTTAAATGTTGAAAGAAATCAGACATAGATCATATTAATTAATTCATATCATTTTGTAAAAGACTATGATAGCTAAAGTAGTCACTAATCAAATGCAAATTGATAGACATAAACATGAAACAAAAGATTGATATTATGAAAGCGAAAGATGTAGCAGAACATCAACTTCTGTCTCAGTTTGCATTAGGAATCCATAGCCTAGTTCTCCCACCAGTGAGGATGATCCTTATTACAAAAATAATAAGTATTTATATGTTTTCCACAGGGTAAAACCTCCATGTGGAAGTTATAAAACTGTTTACATAAAATCTGGGAAGATATCCCAAGTTTAACTAAACTAGGAAACTAAAATAAAACTAAAACATCCAAATATCTCCCTAGCCTGTCCATCAAGTCCCATGTAATTCGAATTTACCTGAAAAGGGTAAAAAATAGACAAGTTAGAAGGATCTTTTATTAATAAAATAATAAAAATCTAATTCTATAGACTAGCTACAGAATCCTCTGATTCTGCAGCTGGTCTAAATAAGATACAGAATCAGCATTAAAATCGATTGAAAATCTTTTTAAAGAATTAAATTAAATTATCATCCAATAGCTATTTGAAAACGAATCATTTAATTTGAAATTATTATACCATTCGAAATCAAACAGGATCAAAATCATTCAACCGAATACAGAGATAGGTGTACTCTGTTTCTTTTGTTACCACAAAGTCGGGTCAACAGAATCATAATCAATATTTGTGAAATCATTTCATATCAATTTGGAATTGATGTGATCAAAACAAATCGTATGCAATTGTTAAACAGGAGATATGGTCGAATCCAACAAAATAATTTTCCAATCGTTATAGCTGTAACAATATAGCAAACGATTTATACCATAAGTGAATTAAACCAACACTGACGCGTAACTGTCCACAAACGAAATCGTAACAGGATCAATCAATTAGTAACAGAGTTCATAAGAATTGGTCGATCATTTTCTATTGCAAATTCGGGCAGACAAAATCATTCACAAAATCTTTTCTTGAGTCCATTTAGAAACAACTATTACCTGAATCTCCTCATAGGAACTTAACAGAATGACATGAGTCGAATTGAGTTAACGAACGCGTTTGAGAACAGAACTGTAATCAAATCTATTTTGAATATGAATGCAATTCATAAAACCGATCAAACTAACTAAATATATCGCTATCCAATCAGGCGAATTAAACAGTTGGGGTTTTACACAGTCGTCGTGGATCAAAACGCACTAGGATTCGGGCGTGAATATTATTAGCACAGGCTTAAAGTGAAAATATTGTTTCCATGAAAACAGAGTCATTTTTCCCAACTTGGAAACGATCAAATATAGAACATTATATGACACAACATCGTAACAACCAACTTTATTGAAATCATTTGCTAATCAAAGCATATGAATCATAACGAGATTGAATCAAACAAGATCATATTCTAATTTGAGCATGAAAAAACTCCCTGTTCAGAATGGATACAAAACGAATTGAATTTTTAGACAAACCAATCAGACGAACTAACAAATCAAACCCAAATGAAGACTATTCAAATCCAATAAAAATCTATGAGCAAATCGTATATCAAATCGAAATTTCATTTATTTTTAGCAAAGCGAAATGTATACAGGATGAACACATAGTTACAGAGACGTTTCGAAATATAAACAGAGCTATTCGAATAACAAATTTCAATCACTATATCAACCCTGATCATTCATAGAATTAAAACGATATCAAAGATTCATACCTGTATGGTTTGATCACGACAATTTAGAGTTGATAACGGTTGTGGCCGATTCAACATTCTTGAAAAGGATGGAGCCTATTGTCTTCTGCTTCTTATCAGCTTCTTGGAGCTTGTCTCTTTGATTGGTCAACACTGCAATTTGATCCTCCAGTGATTGAATTTTCGATTGGAGTAGGGGAACATCAATGTAGTATCGTTCCAACCATAAATTGCATTGGTCATAGGAATGTTGTTCGGGTTCCGTGAGAGCAGGAGAGGGTTTGATCGTATGGATGAGGGTTTCATTAGGCAATTTAATACCAGGGTAACTAGGATTATCTTTTAGGCAGGGGGGAAGATTCGTCACAAAATCATAAGGAGGTTCGGGGCATAAACCCTGCGAGTAAGGATACTCACTGGCTAGAAAACGTTCCACGTCAGATTCAGTATCCTCACTAAGGATTATAGGTTTTGACTCAGCAGAGGGTTTAGGTTTGTTCCTGGCCATCCTTGAAATAAGCTGAGGGTTCTTTTTACCCTTGGCATTAGTAGTAGGGTTTGCCTTGGGCTTTTTTCTCGCAGGCCTTTTAATAGTCTCAAACTTCTCAGTTATGGCGTCGGGTAAGTCAACCTTAGGGTCGGCTGAGGGTTTAGGAGGAGGCAGTAGGATATGGAAGGGCATAGGTGGCTTAGCCTTGGTTTCAATTACCACAGGCTTTTCAACCTAGACAGGGTCTGTATCCTCAAAACCATTATGAGCGATGAAAGCTCTCAAGTTATCTTCGTGTAAACTCAAGTGATAAACAATAATAAGTTTAATAAGCCCATGGTGGAACAGGGTGTTGTCAGCCTTCTGCCTTTTAAACCTTTTCGACATTTTATATAGGTTGTGTTGAAAGTAAAAGGGCATGTTCAATGGGTATCCCATAAAATTCATTAGCAAACGCAGGTGGTAGAGAAACACGAGTCTGTATCGACCTTTACAGGTCACGAACTGCTTGACTATGATCAAAGTATCATGCCATCGTGTTTTAAGTAAAGATATGGGCATACCTCTGTCACAAGAGGTGACTTTGCGCGAGAGGAACAACAGTGGCCATGGAACCTCTTCCACTTTCGAATTTTTGAACCAGCGTTGGCCTGTGGCAGGCAACCCTGTAGCAGAACTGATAAACTTCTCATCGATTTCCAACTGTACGTCGCCCACCTTGGCTCTACAACCATCAAAATTCATGGCAAACTATCGTGCCACAGTTAGATTAAAACCCTCAAATCGTTGCACGAAGGCGAGCCATCCGTTATCCTCCAAATATTTCCGAGCATTGTCAAACATTAGTAAGGCTTGGCTGCCGTTTGGCTTGATTCGCACAACTGGTTCCATGGAGCTGAGCACATGGTAAGCCGAGGGTTTGGATCATAACACACACAGGAGCAGAGCTACCCGAGCTAACATAAGTGAACGGTGATAAGGGGTAGGCATAAATGCCATTGTGCGAAGGTGGTGGAGCTTATCTCTGCCATGCATAATAGTTATTGCCAAAGTACAACCGCCAGCTTTCATAGTCGTTTAACCCACTATAGCATAGCGAAAAAATCATGTCACTTGGCTAACTAATGAAACAATGATAAGTGTATAAACAAACACGTGCAATCAATGTTATGCCATAGTTTTTAAACTATCAACATATAAATTAAAACCCATACCATATTTAACCATGCGCCAACGTATCAGCTCATATAACCAATGTGCCAATGGGTATTCATATAATCAACAAGCCAATAGTTATGAAAACACAAACATAGGTATCATATTAAAAGATATAAATGAAAGATTTAACCATAACACCCATGTATTTTCATGAAACCAATGGTCGAGTAGGTCAAATAAAATGTAAATCCAAATGCTAATGCATTACAAAATCAATGAAACCAAGTCACACAATCAATCAAAGCATGAGTACCGATCAAAGGATCTTGCCAGTTGTATAATGATAGATAAAAGGTAAGCGTAATAGGCATATCGAAAAAAAGATAATGACGAAGTTTTCACACTTACAGTCGTGAAAATAAAACTAAGGCAAATGTGCAAGTGTCACAAAAATGAAAGTGTCGTTTATTTGAAAATTGCGGCGAAAAATTGATTTTTGCAAAACATTGGTGTGGACAGCTTATAAGACAATGGAAAAATGTGAATTGGCTGCCAACAATGGCGACACACTGGTAGAAGCAGTTATCTCTGCCAAAATGAACAAATTCAAATTAGGACAGTAAAGATAATTTCAACTCAAAAATAAAAACCAAAAAATCGTATAAACATCATCATTAACCATCTTTTCCAGCAGTGTTTTAAAAGACGAAAACTAATAGCAATCTTAAGACCAGCAAGTCACGATATTAAAGATAAAATCTCCAATACTGTTGGCATAGCCACTGCTTCCAGCAAGCATCCATAGCCTCGACAGGGTTGCCATTTAACCCAGTCTGACATCTGTATCCTACCAAGAAGTTCTAGATTAGAATAAAGGACATTAAAGAGGTTTCTTTTTTGCAAATTTTCATATACCCGACATTGCTTCGCTGCTAGCAGGCCTGTTCAGTACCCCGACGAAGTTGTCTTGGCGCCATGCATGCATTTACCCACTTCCATTAGACCTATTCAGTATCACGTCGCGTTTACAAGCACTTCCCACAGCTCTTATTCATAATTTATTTTGTTTTGTTTTTCATAGATATACAGCTGAGTGGGGTGACGCTGAAAATCTTGATATTTTAACATATTTTTTCAGACCTCATCAGAATTTTTTAGAACTGTCCCTTATTTAGATCCAGAGATGTTTTATTTACAAAAACAACTTCCTAAGACAGGGAGACATCTTCTGAGTCATTCCTTTATGGAAAGGGGACAGCGTAAAAAGATAATGGATGATCATGACGAACTTTACTCAGAGATCAAAATCAGTCAACTTCTTTTAAACAACAGAATTTTCCAACACAGATATAAATTTCGGAAATATACCATTGATATTTGTACAAATTTTCAGAAGTTATTTCAGTGAAGGAATTTTATATCGTCTTTGTCTGAATAGATCAGTATACAGGTATGTGTATTTCCAAAGAGACAAACTGATAAATTCAAATCAAAATAAAAAACAGAAAGCAAACGAAAACGCAAACAAAAATAAATATTTACATAATATACAAGGGTAGTTATCAAGCAAAGTATCTCTTCAGGGCTTGGCCATTCACCGGGTAGGTGTCAAGTTGACCCTCAAGATTCTGCAATCGAAAAGAACTGGGACCCAACTTTTCAGCAATTAAAAACGATCCAAGCCATAAGTTTTGAAATTTCGTGTGATCTCCCTTTCCTTCATGCGGTTTGTCCCACTTCAAGACGAGATCACCTACTTCAAAATTCCTATCAGAAGCAGAGTTAGAATCGAACCAGATTTTAACCAATTGTTGATGCTGATCTAACTTATGTTTAGCTTGGGCTCTTACCTCTTCTAGATTCATCAAAGCGTTAATTTGGTTTTCCAGAGGGGGACAATCCTCTTCTTGGATTTTCTGTGACAATTGTAGTGAAGGAAGAAGAATGTGAGGTGGCAGAATTGCTTCTCTGCCATAAATGAGAAAAAATGGGGAGTTACCTACAACAACTTTTGGCGTTACCCTATCAGCCCACAGTGCATTTAGCAGCGCATTGTGCCAATTTTTGTGATTTTCAACCACCGTAATAACTAGCAGAATACTTCAACTTAATTCCTTTTTCCAAAGAGAACTCACTCATCTCAAGAGAGGAAAAGTAAGAAGCATTATCAAAAACTAAATAGTCAGGGATACCGAAACGAGTGATGATATTCGAATTTAGAAAGGCAATTACCTGACTGGTGTTGATAGTTCTTAACGCAGTAGCTTTAGACCATCGGGTAAAGTAATTTGTGGCTGTCACAATAAACTTGTGATGTTGCGAGGATGGAGGATTGATTGGACCTATGATATCAAGGCCCCATTGCTGAAAAGGAGAATCTACTGAAACAGGCTGCAGAGGAAAGGTTGGTTTTTGTAACCGCCCTAATGCTTTCTGACAAATGATACATTTACGACACAAGGCATGGGAGTCTCTAAAAAGTGTGGGCCAGTAATAACTAGCTCTTAGAACCTTATGAGCAGTGGTGTCACCACCGAAGTGACCACCAACTTCTCCTGCATGCAACTCTAGCAAAAAAAATTCTGCTTCATCTTTTTCAAGACAACGCATCAGTACGTCATCAAAACTTTGACGAAACAGGATACCATTAACCAGATGAAAGGAGGCAGACTTTAATCTCAACACTCTTCTTTTAGCGGGGTCAAGGTGGCGGGGGGCTGATCCGTGTTCAAGACAAAATCTTATATCGTCGTACCAAGGACTGACCGAGTTTTGTGCACAACAGATTAGACTTTGATTGCGTTGTCCTAGGTTTGACGTATCGCTTTCTTCTTGTTGTCCTGTTGCTGAATCAGCAAATAACTTGCATAACCCTTGGCCTCTTACTATCTGAGTTGGGGTAAGTTCCAAGTCATACTCCTGCAAAGAAGTGACCCAGTTGGCTCTCTTTTCTCCTAGTTCCTTCTGCACTAACAAGTTCCTCACGGCTGGGTAGGGGATAATGACTTTCGTCCTTGACTTCAAAAGATAGGACCGGAAGTGTTTAATTGCTTTGAAAACAATGTAGGCTTGCCGATCTACCGTTGGGTAATTAAGTTCAATGCCTTTGAAAGCAGAGCTCATAAAGGCAATGGGTACTTCATTGTTTTTGGTATTCTTTTGGGTTAGGACGGCGGCATAGGAACGGTCAGAAGAAAAAGTGTAGAGTGTAAAGTCTTGTGAAAAATCTGGGCTCATGAGAGATGGAGCGTCTATTATGGCCTTCTTTATTGCATTAAAAGCTTGATTTTCTAGGGATCCCCAGTGATATTGGGTGTCTTTCTTGATCAAGTTTTTTAAAGGCCTGACCATTTCGGAGAAGCTGGGGACAAATCTTCTCACGAAGTTAATCTGGCCTAAGAAAGACTGCATAGACTTTTTGAATGTAGGAGGGGGAAGTTTTGCGATGACTTGCATCCTCTCGGGGTCAATAATCATCCCTTCACTAGACACAATGAATCCTAGGAGTTTACCTTGTTCTACTGCAAAGATGGATTTTTGGGGATTCAAGGAGATACCATATTTACGACATCGCAGTAGGACGGCTCGTAAGTGAGCTAGATGATCGTTTTTTCTTTTAGAAAATACAGTCACATCATCTAAGTAAACTACGACGGACTGATTGATTAAGCCTCGGAAAGCAATGTCCATTTCTCTCTGAAAAGTGGCACTGGCGTTAATCAATCCAAAAGGCATTTTGCGATAAGCATAAGTGCCCCACGGAGTACGGAAGGTAGTTTTCAGTTGGTCTGGTGGAGACATCAGGACCTGGTTGTATCCTAAGAAACCATCTAGTAAAGATAGCCTCTCGGAACTAGATACTTGTTGAAGGATCTGTTCCATGGGTGGGACAGGGTAGTTGTCTTTGTCAGACGCCCTATTAAGGTTTCAAAAATCGACGCAGAGTCGGATTTCCCCATTTTTCTTCCGGAATGGGACAAGGTTAGAAACCCATTGAGTGTGCCTAACAGGAAAAATTATCTTAGCATTTAGGAGCTTAGTCAATTATTTTTGAACGGTCGATTTGAGTTTGGGGTGCATCTTCCTAAGTTTTTGTTGAAAGGGTAAGGTTTGGGGCTTCATCGGGATGACATGCTGTATGATATTAGGGTCGAATGTTTTAAGGTCATCATACGTCCATGCAAAGACATCTTTAAATTCTTTGAACAATTTAATAAATGCAGCTTTTTCATGTTGAGAACATCCCAGCCCTAGATTAATGCACTGAGGATTTTCCTTAGTTCCTAAGTTTACTTTTTCATAAGATAACGAGGAACTATTGGTTTTACAATTGACCGTCTTTTTAAATTTATCTTCAAAATCATAAAAATTCTCTAATCTAACTACAGATTTGGGTATCGAATTTACCATGTCCGATAGAGCTTTAGGAGTTTTTGGATCAGGTATTACCGTGAAATCGCGCAAATTGTCATCGTGTGTGTGTTCGTCTATCACCGCGCCTTGAAAAGTTTCTTCCATGTGCAGAAAGTTGATGATCTGCTGATCATCGTCAAATACTCTCCAGTTTGTGATATTGTTGGGAACGGATGGCCGAAATAGCAGTTCAACGGAGAATGCGTATGGGGATAAGCCTTCTGCAGGAAGAAATTTAGAAGCTACATTAGCTAATAAATCTGCTTCAGAGTTGTTCAATATAGGAATAGAATTTATATTGAAAGCGGAAAATCTATTCATTAAATTCCATACCTCAGACTGGTAGCTTTTGAGATGCGGAGAAAGACAGTGGATAGAATCTCTTACCTATCTAACCACTATTTCAGAATCTCCAAAGACGGTTAGATTTTGAATGTTCATATCCAAAGCTTTTCTGAGACCTTGCAGTAAAGCTTCATATTTTGCAGTATTGTTAGTACATTCAAATTGCAACCTACATGCTATCAATGTTTTGTTACCTGTCGGATCGATAATGACGCAGCCTGCTCCAGCTCCTTCTTTGGACTTTGAACCGTCGAAATACAAAGACCAAATTTGGTTTCCATCGGGTGAATGAGATCGTTGCGTGGAAATTGTTGGCTGTATGTATGCTACAATCTCGAACTGTTGTTCTGGATTGGTGACAGGTGAAGCCTCGGCCATGAAGTTGCCGAAGAAGGTGTCCATCCCTTGTACTTCAGGTGAATCATCAGAAGGTGTGTATGGTTCATTGGGATCGTTCAAATCTGTGATCGTGAATTTAAGGTAGCGTTCACAATTCACCTTTATTCTATTAGGCTTGTCGTTGTCTGGAAGCCATAGATGGGACCAATCTGTTGCGAAATAACCATGTAGCTGCTCCGACCAGTCCCTGCTTAAAAACAGACCATACACTTCTAGAATATCCACAACAATTATATCAATAACCTGATGAACCTTGGGGTTAGACGATAATCTAATAAGCACATTCTTTAGTTCGCCTATAACTTTAACATTTGTCCGATCAAGTTGTATGATTTTTAAAGTAGAGGGTTCGACTTCATCGTTAATATTTTGGCAAACGGACCAAGGCATCACATTGGATGATGCTCCTGAGTCTACCATACAATTGTGCACGTTTCTATTAAAAATCTCGAAAGTTAATAGGAAAGGAGGTACATTCTTACGAGTATTAAGAGTAGTAGCTTGTGGATTTTTACTTGTTGTTTCTAAAGCTACTTTATCTATGTTATTTACATTATTTACATTACTTACAGGAAGGATCCCTTTATCTTGAGGATTAGGATGGTTTTTAGTGGAAGTCTTCTGGGTGACTTTGTTTTGCACAACCTTGTTACCATTAGAATTACCATTTTTTCCATTCTCTGAAATATTTTGCAACATTTTTTGAAACAAAAATGGAAACTTCAACAACTCATAAATAGAAATGTTAGCCCTTAACTTTTTAATATCTTCAACAACATCATAATCTAATTTGGGGTTTACATTACTCTGTTTAGTTTCAATTGATTTAGATTGCTTGGGAGGCGAAGTTGTAGTGTTTTTGGTAGAAGGTTTAGTTGTTGTCTTACACCTGGTATTATAAGGATGAACTGTCTCGAAGTTGGCTTGGAAGATGCTATCTGAGAAGTGTCCAAAAATGTTTGGAGAAGACTCTTCTTCTTGAACTGTCTCTTGTTCAACCACCTCCTCGGGAATCTCAGGAGGCATCAATTTATCTTGGGCTTCTAGAATCATTTGAAGAGCGCATTGTAGACTTTCTAGATTTAGGCCTTTTGAGGTTGGGTTAGGTCGGTTGGTGGGAAAAGGCTTTTGGAACAGGGGTTTTTAAGACCCTTTGCTCGAGGAAGCTTCTTCGGTCGACCTTTTCAAGTCTATAACTTGATTTGACATTTTTTGAACAACTTTGGTTAGGTTTTCCAAATCAGATGTTTCAGGTTGTGTTTTACTTTGTGTGGGTCTGGGGAGGATCTCAATCCTCTTTTTGGAACTAGTCTTGATTTTGTTGCTAGAAGAGTCTTTAAGACTAAGTATGTCCTTTTCAATTTGACTGGCCTCCTCGAAGGCTTCTAACAATGTGGCTTTCTTAGATCGTTTAACCCAAATAGCTATGCTTTGATGCAAAGATTTCGTGTAGTATGCTATTATAAGACTCTCAGCAGGCATGGAATCCACAGGGATTCGGTTTTTGAGTGTTAAGAATATTTGATTAAAGTCTTTAACTTTTTCCTTCGGGTTCATTCTTAAGCTAGAAAGATCCATGACTAGGACTTCCAGAGGCTTATCGTCTCCGAACTTTTCCAAAAAGCATGACTCAAACTTTTCCCAAGACACGATGGTATGGGGTTGCTGGGAAAAGTACCATGTGGATGCATTACCCTCGAAGGTATAAGGGAAAAACCTACAAACAACGTCTTCATGTTCGACATTGTGGAGTCTTATGGCTAACATGAACTTTTTATGTGATCTTCAGCTATCTGTTTTGAGTTAG
Source organism: Picea engelmannii (assembly GCA_009831015.1). Taxonomy (NCBI): domain Eukaryota; kingdom Viridiplantae; phylum Streptophyta; class Pinopsida; order Pinales; family Pinaceae; genus Picea; species Picea engelmannii. The sequence continues at coordinate 631,553 of ML796674.1, forward strand.
GATCAAACTTGGGAAGCCATTTATCCGGGTGTTTAGGTAAAGGGTGTTGAGCTCCAGGTATGACTAAGGCATCCTGATCAAGCCAGGGTCTAGCAGGGTTGTTCTGATTTGCCATTGGGGTAGTGGGTGTGGAAGGTTGAGAAGGGGAATCGCCTTCGTCAGAGGAATCTCCTCGAGAAGAAGAAGGAGATGATGGAGGTGGTGAAGGAGGTATCCAAGATCGCAGTAAAGTGTAAATATTCCTTTCCAACACAAGCATCTCATGTAGCCAGACTGGTTAAAAAGGTCCAACCCTTCCAGGCACATGTTCATGACAACCTTCAACATGCTAAGCAACACAACTTCTCCAACAAGGAAAGTAGCTCATTAAGATGCAGATTCAACAAACACTCTTCCCTCTCCCCCTATCACTCAACGCAATGGATACAATTTCTTCATAGGGAGGGAGGATTGATCCAGGTGGATATATGTGGCCACCCACCTTTTCCAACTGGCTCAAAACAGTTTTCTGGTAATTTTGGTAATTTACTATTTTTAGCAGTATTTTTGGGTCCCAAACTTCTGGGGCCATTTTGAGGCCCTAAATGACGTTTTTGGGGAAAACAGGGAGCAACATGGATTTTCCTTCAATGTTGCTCAGGTCAAAAGTTGTATTCCTCGAATAGATGTTTCTAACGGTGTATTGAGCACCCCAAACGTAGATCGTATGAAAAGGTTACGGCCCCGGGAAGTTGACGTATCAACTACCTCCATCGGGGCCCACAAATATTTTGGCTTTTCATCTTTTGGGGTTAGGGTTTTGGATTTTCCTTATGTTAAAAAGGCCCTTAGATACTCATTGTAATAATCATCTTCTTTCGAATGTGAGTAGCCGTCACATCTCTTCTCAGAGATAAGCTGCCACCATTCTAGCAAGTCTTTCACTCTGTATTTTTACAGTGTCTGTACATTTTCGCTCATTAATAGAAATTGTATTATTGTATCTCTGTGTTTATGGTTTCATCTCTGAAACATTTATGTTATATTGTTGGATATCAGAGATATCTCTGTATATTTCTTTATTATATCTTCGCTCTCATTTCGTGTCGAAAATAATATGGATCACATAGTATGTAGACTTTTCTCCTATACCTTTGAGAATTCAACCTCTACATGGTATTTTAAATTGCCTATAGGGTCCATAACTAGTTGGATGAAGTTTCAAAAGGATTTTTTAGACAATTTTGCAGAAGAAACCACTATAGGAGCTTTGATGGCTGAGTTGTTCGCCACCACCGGGAGTTCAAAAGAGAAGGTTAAAGACTTCAATCAAAAATTCACCACTATCCTGAACAAATTCCAACCCGAAGCTAAACCCACTTAGAAGTTTCAAATAAAAGTATACGCTAATGCTCTCCATGCTTCTATTTCTGTGTTTGTAAAAAGGGTTTCCAAAACAACCCTAGCTGGGAATTTCGAGGAAGCCAAAACAATTGAATTCCAAATGAGGGGATGTAAAGAGGGCCAGGTGTCATTAGTTAAGAAGTAAGCTCAACCTCCACCCAGGAGAGGAATCTTGTTGACCAGACCCCCAAGGAAAAAAACTAAACAAGGCCCTGAAAAGGGAAGTGGAGACATAGAATACCTACAACGGATAATTAAGAAGTTGTCAAATGAAATCATAGACATGAAAAGAAGTGCAGGGGAAGGAAACCAAGGCCAGAGGCCCTATAAACCCTTTTTTAAAATATACCCACCGTTCAAAGAAATTGAACCTCCCCCAACCAACTTAAACATCGACCTGGGAAATGTAGCATCTGACTCTTTGTGCACCTACCACCAAGAGAAACATTATGAAAGATACTTTCCATAATGGGTTCATTCCTAAATTTGATGGCTAACCATTTCCTAGACAAGGTTTCCCTTACCGAACAATCAAGCGGCTCAACGATGAATATTTTTGATCAGGAATAAGTTGACCCATCGGAAGAAACAATTATGTTGTTGTGGGACCCTGACTTGCCAATTCTTTTTGATGATTTTTTTGAGGTTCAAGAACCACCCACTAAGGTCTTGGTTGTGCAAACGCGAAGTAGGGGTTAGTCTATCTCAAATGACCTTACCGTTTCCCAAACTTCGAGAGGAAAAAAAACATTCGATCACCTGAAAGAACCGTTTATCTCCCAAAGAGACCCTATAAATATCCATACACGAGAATTTCCCAAGCTAGACTACAACATAGTAGAAGATTTAAAGAGATTAAAAGAAAATGTATCGGTCATGGACATGTGTATAATTCCCCAACAAAAGGACTTTTTGTTACAAGCCTTGAAGTCAGTAGAAACTCCTACAACAAACATTAACCAAGGAGAAAATCTATCCCTTGCGGATCTAAGAAACAAACCAACTATAAATGCTTGCTCTGAAGATAAAAAAGGAAATCCTTTTGTCTCACCATTCCTCTTGACATTTGAAGTCTTCAACAGAAACCTCCACAATTGTTTAGTTGACTAAGGGGAATGGTTGGCATAGGGGCAGAACCAGGGTTCAACGCTACAACAATGCACCAACAAAACCCTAACTACCAGCCCTTTCAGCAACACCCGCGAAGAAGATGAAGTCTCACCTGAGGTAGAGGCAGGGGTGGTTGCAAGACTCAAGTGTCTGCAACCTTAGCTGGGAAACAGATCTATGATTGTAATACTTAACATAGAACTTAGCACCGACATTTCATCAATATTTAACCACTATCTACTCCGCAGATAAAACAGAGCATCGCATCATTCATCCAGATCTAAGGTATCTAAGCACTTATCATAGAGAGGTAGATTAGATCTAGAAGATTCAAGCACTAAGAACATTCACATAGGTCATATCTAACATCCATATAAATCATTAGCACAAATAATAAATAGATCTATCTATCTATATCAAAGCACTTAGAAAGTAAAGGCATAAACACATCAAGACATTGCATAGAGAAGAGAAACACATCATATACATGGTTCAACCCCACCCTGGGGCTACGTCCACAAACTCTTCTTCTTTATTAGCTTCTTCAATAGGTTACATGCACAAAGCCTCAAAACCCTACTCCGCATAGGACAGTATATCTACACAGCTCACTAGATCCTCCTTCCCCGAGCAGATCTAAACACACAGCCTTCCATAGCCTCTTACAATGACTTGCACTTAGCTCTACAAGTCTCACACATTATGTACAGAGCACTTAAAATCCTTCAATCACATAGATATATCACTTAGCCATTCATAACTCTTCTATATCCTCACTACATCGCCTTAGCATCTATTTATACTTTACAAAATAGGCCTAAACATGGGTAAACCCATGGGTCGACATCCCATACCTGTTACATAATCCCAAATCCCAAAAAGGACCCAAAAAGGAACGAGATCCCATGATCTCTACTTTGTCTTGCGCTCTGCCTTCGACAGGATGTCGAAGTCCCAAAATAGGTCAAACTTGACAAAGGGTCTCCCAAAACTTGGTCAAGGGACAACAGGCCCCCAACACTCACATGTGACTCATCCCGAGTCACTTTGATCTAGGTAGTTCTTCTTCGAAATCCTTGAGTGTAGCTCAAGATTATTCAACTTGATGATGTGCCTTGGCCTCCTGTTCAACAAACTCTTGGATGACTGCGTAGTTAATAGGTCCCTCCAGGCATTGTTCAGATGCAGCGAACACCTACTCCAGTTTTGCTCCTCGGCCTTTGACCTCTGTGAACAGTTGATAAGCCTTATCTTGTACAGGTTGGAGCCTCTGATTTACTTCCATAACTCTGCTCTGGATAGTGTGGATCTGTTGTTGGGAAGTGCGTTGCTCCTAGGATTGCTTCATTCTTTCCACAGCTGACAGGGGCTTCAACTGTGCTTGTATCGTTTGGGCTTTATACTTCGCCTATTGGGACTGCGAATCTAGTGCCCTCAGTTCTGGATTCTTAGTGAGTTGTTTGTAGGTCTAGGCACTGAGATCAGTGAGTCGCTTACATTCCATAGCAAGGGATTTTATTCTCTCAATTGTCCTTTGAGCAGTTACTTCTCTTTGATCCTTTACATCTTGTGGGGTCTCGGGCATTGCGCGAAGCTCTAAGTCTATGATGCATTGTTGTATCTGCTGGATAACTTCTATGAGATTCTCTACTTTCTTCGTGACTCAGTCCTCTGCCCTTATTTCTATGACTGTCAGAGAATGAAGTGCTATGCTGACCACTTCTTTCACTTCGAGTTTCTTTGTGAGCAATTGTTCTTTACCTTTCAGTAGTTGCTCTTTTTCTTCATCAAAATTTACTTCAAGATCAATCTTTTCCTAGTCTGCAACTCGATGTTGTTCTACAAGTACTCCTTGTAATTGCATCAAAGCCTGGGTGGTTTTGTTTGTTTCCTCTTGTGCTCATCAAAGTCGAACTTCAACTGTATCAGCTAGTCAATGGAGTTGGGTTGGCTCATCTCCCAACTCTGGTTCTCCCGATGGTAGAGGCACAGTGGAGACTCCACGACTGGACTGAAGGGTCTTCTGTACCCCTCAAAGTTCGACTTCAATCCTATCATACATTTCTTCCTTTTTTGCTCCTTGTTTCTCTACTATCTCTAGTGAAGCATCATTTAGGGCTATTATGATGAAGTCAAAGTCATCAGAGGTGAGGACAGTCTGCATCTTGGTCATGGTGGCTTTTGATTTCTTCTAGGAAGAGGGTTTTAAGGGAGAAACCTTCCTCTTCTTCAAAGGGTCAACCTCGTCTCTGGGCAGTGTTACTTCTCCTGGTCTCTGTTCAGCTTCTACTTCGTCACCACCCCCTAGGTCAGGTGACATGGAAGCAATCTTCCCTGAGGTACTGCTTAAGTTTTGGACCTCCTCAATATTCTTCTATTTGTTGGTTCCGAGTGTATTTTGTTCTTTATGAGTGTCCTCTGGGCTGTCAATATCAGATATCATTGTGGGGTTGGCGGGGCTAAGGATGTCAGTGGACCATTCCTTGGTGATCTCCTCAAGGTCTTCTTCTGTGACTTTGTAATATGACTGGAGATACCCTTTATGTTCATCTGCTCACGCTCAAGAAGCCTTCATTAACTATGTTTTGTCCGTTATGGCTCGGTCCAACGGTCTGGTGGAAAACCATAAATGCCTTTCTACCCGTTCGGGGGGCTCAGTCGAATGGTTATATTTGCCCCAATGACTATATTGCTTTGCCATGGAGAAGTGCCATGTGACATTGCTATGTTATCCCGACGAAGCTCCAATTTTGTGAATTTTCCTTCTACGAAGTTCCCTCTGGAACCTTCTGTAACTTGTTGATCTTAGCTCTCTTCTTACTTAGTTTTCTAGCTTTCTAGCTTTCTTTCCAGTGAGATTCACCTCGAGATGCCTTTTTCCATTTTGATTCTTATCTTCTTTTAGCATAGTTACTTCGCGCTATTGAGATTCTTTCCTAATATTCGAGTGTGATACTTCTTCTTTAGCTGGAATAGGTACTTCAATCTTCTATGGGTCTTCTAGTGTTCTTGCAACTTCGACATCCAGGTCTCTGGTGTTAAATAGCTTCGATCTATTCTTTTGTTCTTCAATTAAGTGTGTGATCCTTCTAGTCATGAAATATTTTAACTCTTGCTTCTTCTGCGCTAAAAATTCTTCTTCTTCCTTCCTTCTGGCCTGATTTCTTTCAATCCAAGGTTTTCCTAGTAACATGGTAAATGGGGCGTTGTTCTAAAAAAATTTAATAATCTCAAAATATTCCTCTGTCGAAGTCCCATTGGCATTCATAGATATCCGGGTGATCTTTCCACATAGGTTTATCATCTTTCCTCTAAATAGACCTAGTCCTCCCAATGAAGGAGTCATAACAGGATTCCCTAAAAGTTCCCAAGTTCTTTCTATCATGGCATTCACCTGTGTTTCCTCATCCAGAACACAGTCAATGTCAAAGTCTCCTATTCTTGCTTCAAGGAATTCTTTTTCTTTGAAGATCTCTAATAAACTGACATGTTGGTGATTATTCAGGGTTTCTTTTATCTATAGCAATACTTTCTCTGATTCTTTCTGGGGTTCTTCCATTTCTGGATCTTCCTTAGGGTTTTCTTGTCTCTTGTTCATTTCTTCAAGTCTAGCAATCATTCTAGGGAAATCCAATACTTTATGGTACATAGCTTTGCAACAAAGACAACTAGGTCGTCTCCCAGGGAATTCCTTAGCAAGATGTCCCGGATTTCTACAACTGTAACAGAGGGTTAATCCTCTCTTTCTTTTAAATGATTCCCATCTCTTTCTATACTGCGTGCCAGGTCATAGTAGCTAACCTTCAAACATTTATTTCTATGATCCTACATCCACTTGTTATTCCAAACATTATTTCTATGCATAGGTATAACATATCTTTCACTATTCTTATCAGATCTACATATATCAAACCTTCTTTCATCTGTTAGTGCCCTAGTTTTCAAGCTAGGACAGAATCTATCAAACATACCTAGATCCATACTTTAGAAACAAAAATTTCCACTTATCTTACTTCTACAAAGCACAAAGCTTTCAGATCTAGAACTTTTCACTATTTTTACCTTTATCAGAGCATAGGGCTTACAGATCTTACCTCTTTTCTTCAAATCAGACTTCTTTTCTTTAGCACGGAGCTTCACAGATCAAGTAGAATGCTACATACTAGGGAAAAAAATCTACACATAGAGCTTTCACAGTTTCAGGACGTATCTTTGCAAAAATCTTCTTCTTCCTTAGTTCCCAACAATCACAGTTCCCGGCAACATAACCATTTGTTGGAACAGTGGAAAACCCAGGGTTCAACACTACAAAAATGCATGAAAAAACCCTAAATACCCACCCTTTCAACAACACCTGCGAAGAAGACGAAGTCTCACCGGAGGTAGAGGTAGGGGTGGTTGCAGGAATCAGGTGTCTACAACCTTAGCTGGGACACATATCTATGATTGTGATACTTAACAGAGCACTTAGCACCGACATTTCTTCAATATTTAACCACTATCTACTCCGTAGATAAAACAAAGCATCACATCATTCATCCAGATATGAGGTATCTAAGAACTTATCATAGAGAGGTAGATTAGATCTAGCAGATTCAAGCACTAAGCACATACACATAGGTCAGAACTAACATCCATATACATCATTAGCATAAAGCATAAACAGATCTATCTATCTATATCAAAGCACTTAGCAAGTAAAGACATAAACACATCAAGACATTGCAAAAAGAAGAGAAACACAGCATATATGTGGTTCACCCCCACCCTGGGGCTACATCCACCAAGTCTTCTTCTTTATTATCTTCTTCAATAGGTTACATGCATAGATCCTCAAAACCCTACTCCGCATAAGATAGAATATCTACACAACTCTCTAGATCCTCCTTCCTCGAGTATATCTAAGCACACAACCTTCCACAGCCTCTTACAATGACTTGCACTTATCTCTACAAGTCTCACATAGTATGCACAAAGAACTTACAATCCTTCAATCACATAGATCTAGCACTTAGTCATTCGTAACTCTTCTATATCCTCACTACATCACCTTAGCATCTATTTATACTTTACAAAATAGGCCTAAAAATGGGTAAACCCATGGGATGACATCCCATACCTGTTACATAATCCCAAATCCCAAAAAGGGTTAAGATCCCGCGATATCTACTTCGTCTTGCGCTCTGCCTTCAACAGGCTGTTGAAGTCCCAAAATAGGTCAAACTTAACCAAGGATCTCCCAAAACTTGGTCAAGGGCCGACAAGAATCCTCTAATGTTATGTCATTATCTATCTACAATAAATTAAATGTAGTCCCTCTCAAAAGAGATAAACATGTGATACAACTAGACAAAACCCAGGTGAAAGTTTTGGGAGAACTCAAGGATGTCATGATCAAAATGGTGACACACCCAAAATTTGTTTAAGTAATTGACATCATTGTAGTAGATATACCAGAAGCTTATAGACTATTACTTAGTCAAGATTGGTCTGAGATGTTGAATGGATACTTTAGCATGGATTGGGCTCACCTTTGGTTTCCATTAAAAGGACACGCAGACATGATAAGGATCGATAGGGAAATGTATCTAAAATACATTGTCACTGATTTAAAAGCCCTCAACGAACCCTCTCTAGCATATTTCCTCGTGCTAGGAAACTACTCCTACGACTTCGATTTCAGTAATTTCTCCCCTCTCTCATATGATGTTACTCTTACTCAAAACTCTGAAATGACTTTTCAATAAAATGTACTGACAACTACGGAATAAACCCTCTTCTCTCAAGAACCTTTGTTGGAAACCCCAGACAAAATAAGGGGAGAGGAAGAAGTTAGTAAGCATGGATAAGTCATCGATCCTCGCTCAGAAGGATGGACCTTGTACTTTGATCGGTCTAAATCGCAAGAAGGGTTAGGAGCCAGGTGTATCCTCATTGATCCGAAGAGGAAACAAAATTTCTTGTCCTGCAGACTAGAATTTGAATGCACTAATAACACCATCGAGTATGAAGCTTTGGTGCAAGGGCTGAACAAATCCATAGACTTAAACATTAAATAACTAAAGGTTTTCGGAGACTCTTAAATCATCATTAGGCAAGTAATAAATACTATACATTTCAACCCTCCCCACTCGAGGAATTATCAACAAGAAGTGCACAGAATAATAGAACATTTTGAATCCTTCAACATTATAATGATCCCCCGAACAAAGAATAATCTTGATGATTCCTTGGCCACTACCTCCTTGAGGTTATCCCCTTTATAAGACTACAAAGCCTCTCGGTTCATTGTGGAGATACTCTACAAACCATCAGTACCCAACAATATTTCTAATTGGAAGGTCTTTGAAGGAGATGAAAAGATCATAAACATATTAACCAATTAGGAAAATTTTAAAGACCTAGATATTGACAATGAAACATTTCAAGAGAAACTAGTAGAAACCAATCCCCATAAAAAAAAAGGGGAAACATATCACTCAACTGACAAACTAAGGTTTCACATGATACCGAGATGGGTAGCCAATTTGGAGAACCTCTTTGACTTAAGGGAAAGATTTAAAGGGTCATGTCCCATGTACGAGACTATAAATCTAGGAACCACGGAGAACCCTAAGAATATAAATCTTGGCAGGACAATATCTAAAGAAGAAAGGAAAGCCTATCTCAAACTTTTCAAAGAATATCAATATGTTTTTGCGTGGTCCTATCGAGATCTGAAGACTTATGACACTCGCATCATTCAACACACAATCCCATTAAAACCTGGAGTAAAACCCTTCCAACAGAAGATCTGGAAGTACCACCCATCTCTAGAGCCTCTCATGTGTCAGGAGTTAAAGAAATTACTAGATGCTAAAATTATCTTTCATGTTAGACACTTTGCCTAGGTAGAAAATTTGGTTCCTGTCAGGAAAAAGTCTGGGGAGATCCACCTGTGTGTGGATTTCAGAAACCTCAACAGAGCATCTGAAAAGGAAAACTACTTAGTCCCACTGATGGAGCAACTCTTGCAAACCATGTCTGGTTCTGAGGTTTTTTCCCTACTGGACAGTTTTTCAGGTTATAACCAAGTTCTAGTTTCAGATGAAGACCGATTGAAAACTACCTTACGAACCAAGTGGGGAACCTTTTCTTATAAATGCATGCCATTTGGTTTAATCAATGTAGGTGAAACCTTCCAAAGGGCCATGGGTGTAGCGTTTTGGGGACTAATCAACAAATGTGTAGTAGTTTATTTGGATGACGTGACTCTGTATTCAAAGAACATAGAAGATCACATCCAACACCTAACCCATATTTTCGAAAGGTGTAGGAAATATGGTATATATTTAAACCCTAAGAAAACTATCTTTGGTGTCGAGGAAGGGAAACTACTAGGTCATATTATATCTCAAGCAGGTATTCACATAGACCCAGAATGAATTAGGGCAATAACTCATCTTCCCTTACCCCACAACAAAAAGGCTATGCAATCCTTCTTTGGGAAAATCAATTTTGTGAGGAAGTTCACCCCCAATTTCACTGAAACTATCAAACCCTTACAAAAAATGATCTGCAAATATGTTGAATTTAAGTGGGATGACAAACGAAAAAGTTCTTTCAACAATATTAAGATTGTAATATCTCAAGCTCCAGTGTTGCAAAGTCCTGACTTTAGTAGAGATTTTTTCCTCTAAATTTTTGCCTCCGACCAATCATTAGCTACAGTATTGACTCATAAGGATGATGACAACAATGAGGCGTCAGTCTCATTTATGAGAATTAATATCCAAGGGGTCGAACTAAATTACCCTACTATAGACAAGCAGCCTTATGTGGTGTACAAGGAAGTAAAACATTTCAGATCTTACATCCTAAAAAACCACACCAAAGTCATTGTGCCTCATCCTACAGTCTGATACCTATTGAATCAGTAGGAGATGGGGGAAAGAAGAAGGAATTGGATGGCAGGGGTCCAACAATTTGATCTATATATAAAACCTGTCAAACTGGTTAATGGACAAGGATTGTGTAAACTGGTCGTTGAAGCCCAGGACCAAGTAAATGAAGACCCCGGGTGGGATAATGAATTGGCATTGTGGTGTAGTGAAGCTTTATATGTTTCCCTAGGAAAAGAGTCTTGGTATGGGAAACTAACTTATCTCTTGCATGATGGGACTTTCCCAGAAAACCTAAACCCTAAGGAAAGGAGAGCTCTCAGACTAAAATCGACACAATATCGCCTCATAAATTTGGTGCTCTTCTGTGTTAATTATTATGGGGTACTTTTAAGATGTGTCTAACATGAGGACGCATACAAAGTTATAAAGGATCTCCATGATGGTCCTACAGGTGGACACTTCGCAGGGAATACCACTGCTCACAAGATACTAAGAGACGACTATTATTGGCCTACTCTGTTTAGAGACACTCACACATATGCTAGGAACTGTAAAACGTGTCAAATGAGCGCGGGGAGGGAAAAGAGAACAATTGTCCCACTCCAACTTGTGGCTGTCTCCAGATCATTCAAGCAATAAGGGTTATATGTCATAGGATAAATTACATCAAGTTCTTCAAAGCAACATAAATGCATAGTAACTGCCACGGACTATGTCACGAAATGGGCAGAGGTTGTCCCTCTGAGTCATGTAAATGAAAAGGTGGTAATCCAATTCATAGAACAACAAATGATCACAAGGTTTGGTATGCCTTATGTTCTTGTTTTTTATAATGTTGCTTGCTTTTCTTCCACCCTATTAATAGATTTTTCTCTAGACAAAGGAATAATAATCAGATACTCTACAAACGACTATCCACATGGGGATGGAGTGGCATAATCAATCAATAAGAACCTAGTGAGCATATTAAAGAAAACAGTTGCAGACAAACATAGGAATTGGCATATTTAACTTTATAATGTATTATGGTCCGATAGAGTAACAACCAAGGAAGCTATAGGGAATTCCCCATACTTTCTGGTATACGGACAAGAGGCCATTCTCCCGAATGGGCTATATATTCCATCTCTTTAGCTTGTTCGGGGTTTTAGAGGACAACCCTCATCAATTATTCAACAAAGAATTGATACCCTTCTCATATTGGAAGAAGAAAGAGAGAAAGAAAAATCAAATTTCATTGCTCATCAGCAGATAGTTAAAAGGTGGTTTGACAAGCATAAGGCCAAAGAGAAGAATTTTGAAGTAGGAGACTTAGTCCTGAAATGGGACAGAGTGAATGAGCCGAAGGGAAAACATTCTAAGCTTCAGAATCTATGGCTCAGACCTTTTCAGGTAGTCGATAAACTTGGGGCAGACACGTATCGGTTTCAAAATATGAGGGGGGAACCTGACGCCCTCCTAGTAAATGGACAAGCCCTAGAACAATATTTTTGTTAAAAACAAAAGTGTGTGTTTTCATGTTATTTTGTTTTAGGTTGATTGCAGAGTCCTTTATTTTTGTTTTTATTTTTTTTTTGTCGTATTGTTTGTTCTTTGAAGTTGTGTTCCACAAGGCATTGGTTGACATTAATCAATACAGTGTAGAAAACTCTATTAATGACTCATGCTTACATACAACACAAGAAACGTTGGGTGAATTGTTATTGTCTTAAAGGAGTTCTGCATCTAACCTTTGAAAATAAACAACCTTGGTAAGTGATGAAGTGTCCGCCCGGTGGTCTCGTAAAACCTAAAGGGAAAGATGGTAAGCTATAAAGGACGACATGTACCTCAAGACATAGCTAGAAAAAATTCACCTTAACCAACTCATCTTGCAGATAACATATGTCCTCCTCTCCCACTCACTAAGAGAATCTCTGATGAAAATAAATCAATTATATAAAATGAGTGCAAAGTAGGAGAGGGTATGTAGATAAATCTGATGGGGATATGGACGCTCACTGGAAACAGAGCAAGGTCTATGACGTTGGGGTGGCTCCGTTGGGGCTATGGACGCTCACTGGCAGCGGAGCAACACCGCAACAAGTGAATGATGATAACTAAAATGTCTGGTGCCAGTGAATTCTTTACTTGACTCTTGTCAAAAGGGGGTGTGGGTCATGGTTAAAGGGAACGAAGGTGGAATAAAGGTTGAAACCCCATAGGCAAGCCCAGATTCACCAACGAAGGGAATTGAAAATGAAAGGATAGAAGAGACTCTAATAAAAACAAACCAGTCAAGGTCTTAACCAACTTCTGCATAAGCTAAGCCCGGGGAAGTAACATAGATTTCGCTTTCTCCCAATAAGTTACCATTTGCTGAGCACTCAACACACCCTAAAATCCTTATGAAATTTTATCCTTTTTGGGTACCACTTGTTTTCTTCACTATCTGAATCGATTTCACTTTGGTAAGTGGTTTATATTTGTTTTTTTTTCATGACTCTTATCGTCAAGTCACGTTTGTTTGAACTTGTGAAACCTCATGTCTAAAATAACTTGAAACCCAAATTAAGATTCGACGGCTAACACTGCACCTAATGCGCTCAGGTGCGGAGTCAGAAAAAGATTAAAGCAAGTAAAGTAACCACACAATTACAACAGTCACCGAGCATCGATACCCATCGACATCGGCAGAAGGTGGAGTTGGTTTGTGCAAGTTATTCACAAAAATTTTCAAGAGATAGTCGATTTCCTTCGGCATCAGAAAAATACGGGAAGAATAGACATTAATGAAGGACGCAAATAAATTGTCGATAGTCGATGATCGATGTGCTTTATTGAGTTCAAGGAAATCCATAAACTTTAAAACAAACGTTTGTCCGTGACAATCATATCACCAATCTCCTATCCCTGACGCATTTTCGGCATCGAGACTTTGTCGAGAGAGTCGACGTGAGAGCACTTGGGTAGGTTTATTGCCGATCATCAATCCTTGATACTTTTTAGTGTCAGAAAGATAGGATTGGGTTTTAGAATGTATATCTTAAAGAAATTCATGATTATGTTTAACACGAGCAAATGAATTCATCAGTCTCGTGCCATGTGTCCTTACCACATAAGGGGGTCATACAACCTAGTTTCTTCCCGAGCCATTTTTTAGGTTCCTTGGGTCTTAGTCACACCTCCTAGGTAGCTTTTCCATGTCAACTCTATATAGAAAGATTGATCAACATTGGAGCTTTTGTAAGAAGATATCATTGAAAGCGTTTGAAGCATAATCTCGACCCTCGATCCACCAACTAAACTAGCGAAACGATGGGATGTTTACGTTATAAGATACGATCAGATTTGGACATTTAATAGACCATTTAATGCATGATCCCTCATTTGTTGCTACCTCGTGCTTTGATTAGACAAAAACAATTTGAAATCATCGATAGACCACATTACCACCCACTCCCGTGCCATCAACCAACGATGAATTTAAGTTTAAACATCTTTGAAGATCTGGCGGCAGATTTAATGAAACTACACTCATAACCCTGAATGGTTGATGCGACAAGGTAAATTCATTCTTGTTTAAATCTCTAGAAAGGTTTTGAACGATTTCATTCTGCACACAAGTTGAATTCCAAACCATCCGAAGGATAAAAGTGAATGTCTTGAGACTATACTGACCCTCTGATTATCAAAACCAGGTTTAACAAGATGCAAAGGTATGTATTCAAGTTTGTCAATTTGTTGTTCGTAATATATGCATCCGGTTTTCTTTCACAATCTATAAACTATGTTCTAGTTGCAGGTAAGATGTCGCTGATAAATCCAACCACCAGACACTCTCTGAGGGCACCCAAACTAAAAGAAGATGAAACATGCGAAGGTTCCTCTCTGGGGATCGCGAGGTAGTTGGATTATGCTCCTAGGGTGGAGCCTGTCATTAAAACATCAACAAAGAAATCTTTTGTCCAGCCTCTGGCCTTTGGTGATATAGAAGCAAGTGCTAGATCCAAATTAATTCTCGCACAGTGGGGGGATATCTTCAATGGAATTATCCTAGAAGAATAACCAGAGTATATCCCACACAATGACCTAGACGTGAGGGCGCTCAATGAACAGGTGTTCCCAAACACCTGAGGGTCATATTTACACATGGTGGCAAGCAAAACCCTAATTTTACCTTGCATAGTGGTTCTGAAATGGATCATCAACCATACATACAGGATGAAGTGCTTGATCAACGATGAGAATGGCAGATATGTTGGAGTTTTCCACTCGACAGAAGTCCAGAAAAACTAGAAGCTCAGGGACCCAGAGGAGCGACTCAACATGGAATTCATGGTGAAGTTCTATGAATTCCATGACACCAGTCGGTTGATGGCCCCATGGAGGAAGGAAGAAAATAAGTTCACTAATCGGATCAATGGCTGGTATGGGAAAATTAACCAAAGAGAGCCATACATCTATTTGATAGCTCTCATCTGTTGGTTATATGGAGAAAATGAATGTTCCAAGTTTTTGAAAGCATGGATTTAATTGGCATACACAGTGGCGATCCCTAGAAGCAGCTTTAACTGGGGAGAAATAATCTCAAAACAATTAATCATTTGTGTACAATAGGCTCAGACATCGAAAGAAGGGGAGGCACCCACTTTCTACATGGCCTCGTACCTGTTCGATGTCATGTGCCCAAGGAATGTCTTCGCCGACATAAATTTAAGATGGCATGTTATGGAGCTCCCGATCCACGTCTAATTCAATATACTATGGGAGAACATGTGCAAGAAATATCACGCACTCATTTGTGATTAATTCATTGACCGTATTCATTTTATTATTTTCAAGAAGGAACGCCCAAGATTATCTGCAACAGCCAAGAAAATGGTAGCAAAGGTAGGCCATTGGTATTTAGACGAACGCTCAACCTACATCAGGGTGTTCAGGTCCACCGGAGCACCACATCTCCTACATTCTCATGTCCCAGACCATCTCATTGTGGGAGAAATATGCTATCAGAATATCCTGTAGGGCTACAACACCACATTAGTTAAGGACAAGAAGCGGGCTTTCATACCTTACGATTTCCATGTGGGGTTCTATCTAGTGAAGGATACTACTCAAGCCAAACAAGAAGGGCTTAGCCAACTTTAATTCAGGTTCCCGACAGGATGATTCTGCAAGCACGACCCTAAATGTATGGTTTTCCAACATGCTTCACAAGTATCATCTTGTTGGTTGTATGCTCATGATAAGTTTGGGGACAAAATTTTCACAGAATGTGCCCAGGACTGGGAAGAGGTGGTGCAGAGGATGGAAAACCCAAACATGAATAGGTTCAAGGCCATGAGCATGGATGAATAGGTGGAAACAATAGATCTGACATCTTAAGAGGCCCTCATGGCTAGGGAAGAAATCAGAGTGGTAGAGACAACATAGGCATAGAAAAGGGTATTGTTCTTACTAGAAGGGGCACATAGAATCATTGATAAATTGAAAATTGACCTTGATATGATAGAAATGATGAGGATTCTTGTTGATGACCCAATTGAAATCCGAGGAGAACCAAGTGGCCTAGAGCCAATGCAGCTTAAATAAATCATTGGGTCAAAAAACCCTGAAGTGCCACCGCCACAGATTAGATCACCAGGGGAAATGTCAACCTAACCCAAGATAGCAAGGACATCAGAGAGAACATGTGTATCAAATCCCTTGCTCTATTTGATATTCATATACAATGATGAGGATAGTTCAGAAGTGTCCTTGGTCACTCCAGTGCATATTATAGAGGAGAAATAACCTAAGAGTGCATCCACCCCAGGTCCCGATGCTCCAGTTTCGAGCCGTTTGCAGATCGAGCATGAGGTAGAAAGTTCCTTAGACACCGAGCCACTGGACATACCAGGAACCCCAATGGAAATCTCTAGGGATGAGATAGGATCAAGCTAACGAGAAGAATAAATTACATAACAGGAAATCAACATTTCAATAACTGATCATCAAGTAAGTACCAAAACTGCTCCTGATTCCTCAGTTTCGGCTGGTGACTTGCCACTTGATGAGAAACAACTAGAGGTCGGGCCATAGAGACATATAGAAAAGGCTCAGGAACCCATCTTTGAACATATATACATAGTCGGGAGCCTGGGAAATACTCTAACTTGGGGAGAACAACAAATCCCCGAACATGTTGATGAGGTCGTCAATATACAAGAAATCACCTATGACCGAAAGAGGAAATCCATAATGAATAAAACCACTAAGAAAAAAAGGCTTACGTTGGACAGTTCGATTCTCATCACTACAGAGGAGAAATTGATCAGCATAGAGCACGCCAAGACATCTAATCTTATCAGCAGAGGGATGGCTATCACAGATGCCACCCTGGATAGAGCGAGGAAATATGAAGAGGAATTGGTCGTTGCACTAAAGGAGTTGGAGCATATGTGCCATTTGGAAAAATACTATCAAGACTCCACACAGGCCATGGTGTTTTTGAGAGGTGAGTTCCAATATGCCTATATCAAATTCATGAATGAATGAAACCTTTTCACTGCAGGGATAGCCAACTTCCAAGAAGACACCCTTATGGCGCTAACGACCTGCAAATATGTGGAAAGATGGTATGAGAAGGCCCACCAAGAAGTGGAAAGAATTGATTACATCAACATAGTTCAAAAGGGTCGAGACGTCGAAGAGCACGACATTCGGGTGCTAAGGGACAACAACATAGATCAGATAAGAAAGGTGGCTGAATACTAGGTGAAAATGTCCCAAGAACCCCAACGGAAGATTCAAGAAAAATGGGCCGATTGCGAAAGGAGTTGGGTCAAGATCAATCGGGAGATGAGAGACATCGATCTCCTAGAATTCACCTCACCCAAGGACTTTGTCGACTTGCATGACATAGTCAAACAACATGCAAAACAAGACTTGGTATGGATTGCGAGATAGAAAAGGTGGAAAACATGGCATCAGGTCAATTACAACAGTTCATGAAGCACCCGATCAAGGATTGAACAATATTACAATAGTTAAGTGTTAAAATAGTCAAGTATCGGGCATGGGCAGTAGAAGTAAAGGAGATCATTTCGGCCTCGATGGACCAACATAGATTCTCGTATGCCAACACATGTGAGGAATTGTTCGTAAAATGGTCAGAGTATGAGAAGATTCATCCACTTTAGTGAAACCATTCAATGACTATTAGAAGACAGAGAGATGGAAGCACCATGTGGCGGTGTTTTGTTTTACTTAGCTTGCACTTTTGATAGTATTTTTAGTCAATGATTTGTTATAAATAAGAGGATCCCCCTTTTAGAATGGTCGATGGTTTTGGGTGAAGACCCTCATTTTTGGAATTGTAAAGAAATATTTTCGAACTACCTTAATTGAGAAGTCTTGTTTAGGACCGGAGACAAACTTTTGTTTTTCATCAAAGGCATGTGTGATTGGATTTGAGGAGAAACTACTTCTGACTTTGTTTCATGAATGGATGTTTTAATGAGTAAGAGTTTCAGAATCTATTGATAAGTTAGTTGATTCAATATTTTTTTGAAGTTCTTGTTCTTAATGATGGAAAGAAAATCGTTGTGTTAATGTGTGATTAATGATTAGAGCTAAGGAAACTATTTTTCTTTCCATCATTTTATTGCATGTATGTTTTCTTTTGATAATTGTATCTCAATCAATAATTGAAATACCAACAAGTTAATGTATTAGTACTAGGATTATCAAAGGTGTGAAAATATTTTTGTGCATTCTTGAGCACAATGGTTATCCCAAGCTCAACCTTCTTTAGTAGTTAAGATTTCCCCTTTTATCAGTTGGTTTATACCAGCACACATCTTTTTATCAGACCCATCTTTATCACATGAAGTTGCCTTGGGTATTTTATCCCTTAGGTTTTAATTCTTATCCTTTAGTCTTTAGGTTTGCTTAATTTTTTCTTTTTTTGATTTTCTTAGGTTAGTCTAAACAAATAAATACTTGGGTTTTGGCTCACTTTTGGCCCACACACAAATTTTAGCCTAGGTTCATTTTATGGTTCATGTCTTTGACTCACCTTTTGACTTGAAACCAAGCATAATTGACCCCATGATCCTAATAAATTGACATATAAGTCCATTCACTCATGCTCTTTATCCTTTCCATGTTGTCCCTATTTCCGTTAAGGGGGTCAAATCAAATTTTGAAAAGGGCGCTACCAACTCACTAGGAGTTTTCATAGAGCACCTTTGTCCCATGCTCCTTTACCATAATTAGCCATAATCAGCTGATGTCATGATTTCCATTGTTTTCAATGCCCTTTTATTTAAGAAGGAATATCGAGATTTGATCATTTATGAGCTTGCTAACTGTTTATCAATTTGAATTTTTCTCCCAAACTCGACGTTGCTGAAATCACTAGTTTAGACCAGTTGCAGATTGCGCTATGAGATCAACTGTAAAATCTAAATTGGAGGTTGAGGTGGATGTAGCAGTTCCATATCTTGTTGCAGATCCTCCATTATCAACCACAATCTCCAGGTATTCTGTGAGACCTTTCAACTGCATGGGAAAGTCTTAAGATACCCTTGCCTTAGCTTTTGGTAACGCCTGGCACTACAAACTGCATCCTCTCTCATCAATTTGCATTTGTATCTCTTCTTCCACAGACTTCACAACCATT
Organism: Picea engelmannii; assembly: GCA_009831015.1. Taxonomy (NCBI): domain Eukaryota; kingdom Viridiplantae; phylum Streptophyta; class Pinopsida; order Pinales; family Pinaceae; genus Picea; species Picea engelmannii. The sequence goes on from ML796674.1 coordinate 650,576, forward strand.
TTCCAAATGAATTTCACCTATTCTATAGGGCAATCCATTTTTCTTCTGAATCTTGAATGCTCATTCATTCACTTGGCCCTTGTGTCCATACTGCTCTACAAAAAGTCACTACTAAAACTATGCTACAGATCCCCTGTCTCAGTGTTGTTTTTTACTTGGATTTGTCAGTGCCATCTTCTGTATTCACAAATATCGATGCATTAACCTCTTTATTCACTGTGTCATCCTTCGTTTTATCTCAAAATATGTTGACATCGAGGAGAATAACAATCCTTACCTTTTAAAGTTTTGATGACTATTGTATGGTGGCTTAAAACTGAGCAGTGCATCCTTGCATACCTTTCTTCGGAGTTCCTTTCTCTCTTTTTTAAAAGAAAATCCATCAGACCAATCTATTGTTAGTCCAAAGTGAGTTGGAGGAAAATTATTGAGAGAGAAACCATTAGACACTGTCAATTCTCATTGATATTTTCCTTTGTTTGGTTCCTTTACCCATCATTACATCACAGCCTTTGATCCCCTGTTTATATCCATGGAAACGCCTCAAAGGAATAAGTCTCACAAGGGAGGGAGTGTGGTCAGAACTGAACCTTCTGACATGCACCTATTTTATGATGAGCCAATGGTGAGGGAGGTTTTCCAAAGGGTTGGTTGCCTCTCTTTTTGCCAAAACATGCAGAGGAGACACCCGGAAGTAGAAAGGCAGTTTGCATTACACTTTGATGAAATTAAGACTAAGGTGGGAAATATTGAGTTTGAGGTATCTGAGGCCTCTATTGCAGCAACCACTGGGATACCTAATACTGGTGAGAGGTTGTAATATTCTAGATATTAAAAGTATGCAGAACAAAAATAAAATGCTAGAAATGGTAGATGAGCAAAAATATAACCAGAACAACACCTTAATAACACCAAAATGATACCAGAATAACACCATAAAGAATACTTAGATTACTAAGAGCAATGTTCACTTGCCTCTTTGAGGGGGAAACCTCCAACAGAATAGAGATCTATTACAATAATATCCAAGACAAAGTTCTCATACCCTTGACTCATATTTATCCTAAATATGTCTATCAAAAGACCATCTAGAGGAAGATCCTTCTAGAAGTGGAAGATTCTATTAGGTCTTCTTACATTCGACTTATTATTCCTTATTTCTAGGCCTTATTAATATTGACCTTTATTACATCATAATATATTATTCTACCTACGTGAGGGGTTAGGTCCCTAACATGTCTTCCCCCTTAAAATCAACCTTGTCCTCAAGGCTTAAGATGTGGTAATTGTTGCAGAGTGGTAGTTGGTTCCCAAGTGGCATCTATCGGGGTTGTATCTTTCCATTGGATTAACACTTCCTTGATGGTTCGTTGACGCAGGCAACACTCACGCTGATCCAAAACTGCTTGTGGTTGTAGCCAAATGGAGCCTTCTTTGTCCAACTTGGGAAGGTTAGTTTGAGTTTGGCACTTAGTTCCAATCACCTTCTTTAAGAAGGAAACATGAAAAATAGGATGTAGCTTAGAATGACTGGGAAAATATAATTAATAGGCCACATGTCCCACACGCTTGAGAACGGTATGAGGACGATAAAATTTGGGCACTAGTTTCTGACAATGGTCAGCCTTGAGGGAATTTTGTTTGTAAGGTTGCAGTTGAAGAAACACCTAATATCCTTTTGCAAATTGACGTTCAAAGCGACCTTGATCTGCTTGTTGCTTCATGTGATTCTGGGACATGACCAAATTCTCTTTGAGGGTACAAAGAATAGCCTCTCGAACTGTAAGTGTTTGGTCAACCGCCTAGACCTTCGAGAAACCTAGTAAATATGAGAGTATTGAAGGTAGATTTTTTCCATATACCGCTTCAAAAGGAGTCATGTGGGTAATTGTATGGTATGAAGTGTTGTACCACCATTCAATTAGTGGTAACTATTGAGCCCACTGATTTTGCTTTTCTAATGCAAAAAACCTCAAATATGTTTCCAAACACTTGTTGACAACTTCAGTTTGACCATCAATGTGGGGATGATAAGCTATGCTGAGATGCAATTGGGTGCCTTGTAGCTTGAACAATTATTTCCAAAAATTGCTGGTGAAAGTTGGGTCGCGATAAAGAACAACAGAATGTGGCATGCCATGAAGCTTGAAGACCTGATCCATGAAACGTTTAGCCCCAATGGATGTTGTAAATGGGTGTTGAAGAGAACATAAATGAGCATACCTGGAAAGGTGATCAACTACCACCATGATGACTGATTTATTACTCGATTTAGGTAATCCTACAATAAAATCCATAGAGATATCCCGCCAAATAGAAGGTGGAATCAGAAGCGGTTATAGTGTGCCAATAGATTTGACTGTTTCTCCCTTGTGTGTTGACACACATCACATTCATCCACAAAATTATGAATTTTTTGTTTCATACCATCCCAAAAAAAAGAACATTTGACCCTGTCATAGGTTTTGGTAAACCCGAAGTGCCCAATTGTGGGTATAGCATGAAGCTCAGAAAGTACCATGGATTTAAGTTTTGACTATTTACTTAAATACAAACGACCTTTGTATTGAAGCTCATCATGGAGCCAAGAGTACCCTGGGGAAATTGGAGAATTGGACTACAATTGTTGTATCAGATGTGAACTTTTGTGATCGTGTAGCCATTCCTGGTCAACGACTTGGAGCCAATCTGGTACAATGAAGGAAAGAGAAAAAAGGGACCCTTCATATTCATATTTTCGAGAAAGTGCATCCACAACCACATTGTCTTTGCCTTTCTTGTAAATGATCTCATAATCATATCCAAAGATCTTAGTCACCTATTTTTGTTTCTCTAGGGAGGAAATGTGTTGTTCTAGAAAATACTTGAGGCTTTGATGATCTGTCTTAATTTGGAAGCATTTCCCAGTAGATAAGGGCGCCAAAGATCATCGACATGCAGAATAGCTAACACTTCCTTTTCATAGATTGATTTGCCTAAATTTCATTCAGACAGTTTTTTGTTGGTAAAGGCCAAAGGCCGACTCTCTTGCATAAGGATAGCACCAATTTCTTTCCCTGATGCATCACATTCCAGGACAGAGGTCTTTGTGAAATCAGGAGGGTTTGGGAATGGAGTGGTGCACATGGCCATCTTCAAGGTTTGAAAATACTGAACAGTTGTTGGATTCCAAGTGAAAGAATTATATTTAAGGAGTGCAGTGAGAGGTACCGCAATCTTTCCATAATTCTTAACAAACTTGTGATAATAACCTGTTAAGCCCAGAAATCCACACAATATTTTGAGAGTCTTTGGGTGAGGCCAGTCTTGCATATCTTCAATCTTTTTAGGATCCACCGTGACGTCGTCCTTGCAAAAAACATGACCCAAGTACTTGACTTCTGAGGCACCAAAAGCACATTTGTATTGTTTCAGGAAAAATTGGTGCTGAGAGAGTAGATGGAGAACTCGATTCGCATAAGCAAGATGGTTTGTCTAGGTTTTTCTATAGATGAGGATGTCATCAAAGTAAACTAAGACAAAATGACGGAGAAAAGGATGAAATACATGATTCATGAGGCTTTCGAAAGTGGAGGGAGCGTTATACAAGCCAAAGGGCATGACTAAAAAATCATAGTGGCCCTCATGAGTTCTAAATGTAGTCTTAGAAAATTTTGCCTCTTTCATGCAGATCTGGTGGTAGCCAGAATGAAGATCGAGTTTAGTGAAGAACTAGGTGCCACTCAATTCATCCAAGAGGTCATCAATGAAAGGAATGAGAAATTTGTCTTTAATGGTGAGTTTTTTTAGGGCATAGAAGTCAGGACACATACGCCAAGAACCTTCTTTCTTCATGACCATGACCACAAGAGAAGAGTAGGGGATCGTACTAGGGCGGATAACACCTGTGTTAAGAAGTTCTTGAACCATTTTCTCAATTTCATTCTTTTGGTAAAAGGGGTGACAATAGGGACGTATATTGGGAGGAAGGATTCCAGGGACAAGGGGAATGGAATGATCATGAACAACACAGGAAGGAGGGAGTCCGTGGGGAGTACAAAAAACCAATTGATGTTTATAGAGGATGGATTGGAGGTCCCGCGACACAGAGGGTGTCTTAGTTGCTTGTATGGCATGGAATTGGGCAATAATGCCCGAATGACCTTTTTTGAGCAGCTTTTCCATGCAATGGGAACTAATGATCTCAGGGGAACTGGCGGTGATGACTTGGAACTTAAATTATTGGCCCTCCTGTTTGAATTGCATGGTTAATTCCTTAAAATCCATGAGAATGGGACCCAAAGTCCTTAAACAGTTTGCACCCAACACAATGTCACAACCACCCATGTCGATGGAAAACACATGAGATTTCAGGTGGTAGTCACCAATTTCGAGACGCACATTTTCACAATGCCCACCACATTTCATGGACCCGCCATTGGAAATCATGATTTGGAAATTATTGACTGCACATATATAGCAATTAGTTTCTTGGGAAATGCGGTGATGAATAAAATCATGGGTGCTTCCACTATCAACAATAATGATGCCCTTCCTATGCTTGATTTAGCCAATTAGTTTGAGGGTTTGGGGAGTAGAGAAGCCAGTGAGAGCATTTAGGGAAATGATTGGTTCTACTTTGGGAGGGTCTGAGGGAGGGGTTATGTCAGTGGGTTCAAGTGACATAGAGACAAGGGGAGCTTCAACATCCTCTTCCGAAACATCCTCCGAGATGGCCATAAAAATATTTTGTTCCTTACACTTGTGTCTCGGAAAATATTTTTCATCACAATTATAACAAATGCCTTTGAGTTGGCATTTAGCCATTTCTTCCCTAGTCAAACTTTGGATCTTTAGTGGAGTATAAGGAGGAGTGGGATTTATTGGTTTACTGTGAAGAATAAAGGAGGGTTTCCGGTTTTGAGAAGAGACAACCTGTTGTGCTTCCTTAGACTTTTTAGTAGCCTCCACCCAAATCTGAGGCCGATCCATGAGGACATGGGAACGCATATCATCCTTGAGTCCACTGATAAAACATTCTCGAAAAAAGCATCAGCCATGCCCTTTGTACGAAAATCCAGTCACTCAAAAGAAACTATAAAGTCTTCCACTGTACGAGATTGTTTCAACTTTTTCAAATGACCTAAATGGTTGGTGTCAGTTTCAAAGAGTTCATAAAGCTCTGCCACAAAGTGTGTCCAAGCAACATACCCTTGACGGGAAATTTTTCTCCATTGCCACCATTGCCAACTTTCTCTATCTAGATGGAGAACACCATACCAAAGTTTGGCCAAGCCATCTGTAATGTCGAACAAAGAGAAATAATGTTCCATTTGAGCTACCCAACTAGTGGTATATGAGCCATCAAATTTGGTCACATCCACACACGAAAGGCGTAGGTCATGATGAAAGTGATGGGGCTGAAAATTATGGGAATGAGAGGAAGTTTCAACTTCAATATGAAAAGGTGGTTCAGATAAAGGGGGATCTGCAGGGATATTCATCTTGGTGCAGATCATCAAAGAAACATATTCAAGCTGGGTAGTAATTTCTTGTTTGAGGTCTTCTTTGAGTTCCTCAATTGAGGCAGCTATGGAGGAATGCATATTTTTATTGATGGTGGAAATATTGGCATCGAGTTGTCTCACTTCCTGTTGGGTCTCTATGAAATTAGATTGCAAGGTATTGAAGTGAGCTTCCAGGTCTTGGTTACAGGTATGGGCCATGATGATGATGGAACCGAAAAGGGGCTGGTGGAGTAAAAATATTTGCTGAAAAATGATAGGTATGAATGTGATAAGAACGAAGAGATAAATCCAATTTTTTTATTTTTTATTTGTTTACACCTACGGAGTTACACTCCAGTCTGAAGAATACTGCAGTGATGAAATTCCCAAATTCTTAATCAGGAATAAATGTGTAGTGATTTGGCAACTCGAATGCAAGAGACACAGTTGCACAACAATAGATCTTGTCTGTTTTGTTTTTTGTTTTCGTCCCCAAAGGTTAGGTATTCAAGGTTTCTACATACAAGGGTTTTCCCTATGCTATAGATCTTTGATATACATGTGGGGTCCAATAGTAGTACTGTTACGAGGGAAAAACTCTCTATGGCAAAGGGTAAACCACAACAGACAGGTATGACTACAGAAATCAACTCAATTCCATTGTATGTTATATAAACTAATGTGCAAGATAAGAAACAGGCCTACCTCGATCCAACGTTCGATGATGTTCCACCGTTAAGAACTTCGACCCAAATATTTATACCTACAACAAGTTCTTAACAAACAAGCATAGCAAGTACATGATGATTGTATAAAGGGGTTAGCACATTAGATAACATAATCCATTAATAAACATTACAAACATGCCCATGGATAATAATCATATATTTGCATGATACCAATAGGACAGGAAAGGAGTATTTCTATTAATAATTGATGAGCAGAAGTGACAACATTACAGACTTCCATGTCGGCATGGTTCGAAACCAAGAAACCAAGTTACTTCCAAATGGGCCTCCATCACTTCAATCCTCCACCAAAGGCAAGCTCATAGAAGAGAGACAATGAGGTTCTCTCAACAATAGAGAAAGAGATTGGGGGATGAACACTGTGTTCAGACTTGAGGGACAAAGGGATGCAGACTCAATATGAAGTAATTTCTCTAGAGTAACTTTTCTCTCAAAGTTGAATGCTTTCTCCTCTTTTCCATAGCTCGGAATTGTTCTTTTATAGTCTTCAAAATGCAACAGATGGGACAAGTCAGAACGTTTCTAGTATGTGGAAAGCCAGGGATCAGATATCTTTTGTCGTGACATGGCAACCCGACTCCATTTTGTATTTTTTAGCATATATCCTGATGTACGTGGGTTGTAGTGGATCATCCTGCTTATATGCGTGTTGTATAGCAGATAGGGTGTGTATATGTGGAAAAATGTGTATTTTTGGCTATGGATTCATCAAAAAGGGATGACAAGTCTGCATAGGTAAATGGAAAAAGGCCCTATGTGCAAGATAGAAATGGTGGGGAAAATCTTTCTATAACAGATGCCCCCTAATGCGTGAGATCAGAGGAGTATCTGTGATGGCCGAAATACATTATAAATAACCCAGAAGTGGAGTGGTAGACAACCAGCTGGATGAACTCGATTGCTCATTACAATCTGCATTGACTTTGCATACATGGCTGCCAAGAATACAATGCAGATCCATGTGGAAAATATACCAAATAAGTGACTGTGGCCATGAATAGGAAAATATAAATGTAGTTATATGCCAAAAGTGGTCATAGTCACGAACAAGGCCCAGTGAAACCAGTCTCGAAATAAATCTGAAGATATCTGTATACCATGGAGTACAATCTGATCTCCCATGATCACTGAAGTCGAATAGGTGTTGGTCCAATGAAAGTGAAGCAACAACTCAAGAAAGTTGTGGCCACGTAGTGATGTCTTCAAGTCTTCTACACTATCCACCAAGGGTGAAAGTCTACATCATGTGAATAAAGGAGTTGAGGTCGAACACAATGAGACATCGTTTGATTACCAGTCATTGAGGCATACCATTAACAAACACGAGACAACCTACCAATAATGAAAGTAGGTATCAAGGCACTGAGTACATTCCTACAAGTGTGAATAAAGGAGTTGGTGTCGAACACTTGAGAAATCCATTGATGAGGAGACATTGATGTATTCCCATCTATCAATGGCGAGAGGGCCTACGACTAATGACTGCAAGCCTCAAGGTACTCATAAAACTCTAGGTCCAGTATCCAAAATAAATGAGTTGAATTCGATGGAAAGAGAACCACTGAAAGGAGAGCATTAAGGCATCTCTCATCAGCCAACACAAGGAACAAAGAAAGAGCTTCATGATTTGGTGGAGATTGGACGAAGAACATGTTCACGAACCAATGACCCTGTGCATCTTTCGTGTGTACCAAATGCAAGTGGTATACGAAAAAGACCCTCTGAATAGCAGCCAATGATGAAAATTGTTGATAAAGGCGAGGAAACCACCAATAAGGCTAATGGAATCCAAGACACTGCACGAATCCTAAAGTGTGAATAGATGTCTTGTCGTCGAACATAAGAGAAACCACCCAGTCAGGGACCAATGATGAAATGTTGATTGTTGGGTTCAAGGTGACCTACCGATGATGCAAGTAGGGCCAGGGTGCATGATAAGACCATAGTATCATGTGATTTTGAGACAAACTAAGGGTACAGTCGACATGAAAAGTCAAGATTTCTAAGGAGTGGACAACATAGGTTGATAGGCTTCCTTTGAACAAGAGCCTGAGACATATGGTGGAATCCAACAACATAGACTCAATGATGTGACTATTAGATGAAGGAGTCATCAATCATGTTCTCTATAGGGACTAGAAGAGTAACCAGTTGGTAGAGCAAACTATGTGACGAGATCAGCTTCCTAAGGCCATGTTAAACCCAAAATTATGATGACACAAGGACTCAATAATTTTGTGCTCTGTTCAAAGGCGACACGACTGCTTCCAATTATAATATAGTACTCCCTTCCCGCCTGTTTTTTTTTTTTTTCATAACAAATGAATGCTATGATACAGAGGAGGAAACGAGTGTCACAAGTAAGAAAAACTAGTTCCAGCAGTGGAACATACCTATGCTTAATGCAAGGAAATGCATGCGGGAGATGGACACTCGGGGCGATGTTCCCTCTAGGGTATAGGGTGTCAAACTACGAATGATATAAACAAGGCTCTACTTGGTTGAGGATGCAAAAACTTCTTAGGCAACAATTTATAACGCAAAGCGAGAACCAACTAAAAGATCAATACTGCAAGCGAGGCATGAGATGCAATCACAACTTAACGCCAAAAATATCATTTTTTAAGTCTTGTAGTCTACTTGGTGTGAAAAAGGGGTAAAATTGTCCCAAATAGACGTCTTTTCAAATCCAATTTACAAGTGTGAAAAAAGACAAGTTCACTTGGCAATCTTTTCTATTTTTGATAATGAGTTGGAAAAGAGATTAATTAAGACTCATGACCTTTCGAATCCAATTTAATGAGTGTGAAAGGGACAAATCACTCGAAAGTCTTTTTGGTTTTTAGGCGAGTCGGAAAAGAGCTTAACTAAGAATCATTTTGCTGTCTTAATCAACATGTAAAGGGGGAGGCCAAGGCTCCCATCTCGGTATTCTGTGGAAAGTCAATATCTCACGGATAGCTGACAAAAGCTTGGGAAAACCCAAAGCTCTCCAAGTCGAGGAGGATAAAGTGATAATGGAGGATACAGTCTCCGTGATGGTTCATTTAATGTCTCTTAATGGAAAATACATAGGTGGGGGTATGGGATGCCCCATCAGGTCGTCCAAATCAAAGGGAACCTCGTCAAGACTTGGAGGGAGAGCATTTGGGTAAAGAATAAATCTCTCTCATTCAGAAGGTGGAGGATTTGGAATGTTGATGAAATGACTGAAAGGTGCATCACTCTCTTCAAGGAGAGTAGGATTGACCAGATATTTCACTGGTGTGACCACTTCTTCAATTATAGTTTGAATAGGATGCATAGTAATGGGGGCAAGAGACGCTTCACCCTTGACAAAGGGGGTGAGGTCGGGAGAGGATTGTGTTGGTCGAATCACCAATATAATCAAAAGAGAAGTGGTATGAGGAGAAGCCATGGAGGCCTTAGAATCTTAAGGGCTCTTGGGTGAGCCCCACGCTTCTAGTATCCCAGTAGTAGCCAGACACAAACGAGTAAGGTAACTTCCTTCACAATTCTTGCAAAGGAATTTAGGCTTATGTCTGAGACGTCTAGGCTTCTCGATGTGACTAGCAGGGGAAAGAGAGTCATCTCATGTATGATGAATAGAGGCTGGAGACGTGACATGGCTATGATTTGGGGTAAAAAGGGTGGTGCCCCCGACATTATTGGTAGAGGTTGGGGGCAAGTTGTCAACATAATTTGTAGAAAAAGTCGACCCATCTCTGACATGACTGGAAAAGGTTGGTGATGGAGCACCAATATGAATGACAGTGACTGGGATAGCGATATATTACGGCATTTGATTCCAAGGTCCAGGGAAACATTGATTCTGAAAAATTGTAGGCCAGAAAGAATTCTGGTGTACCCCCTGTCCCAGCCCAGAAAAGTGGTGTCCAATGCCAAAATGGTTCGAAGAGGTTTGGATGGGTATCGTCACCGAGGCCTATCAAGAGAATGAGGTAGGATAAGAATTATTCGAGTGAGGATATATGTGGCCCCCTTGTGAAGAGGTTCCATAAAGAGGGTAGCCCAAACCGTAAAATGGATTCTCCCCATATGAAAGACCTGGGGGTACTCGAGGACCTGTCATGGAAAAAGTGTTCGAAGGAAATGGCATGGCGGATGAAAGATACATGGGTGGGGTATAATAAGTGGGATAAGAACCCATTTGAGTACTGGATCCTGAAAGAGCATATTTAATATTAGATCCATAAAGGGTAAGGTTCTAACCTCCCATGGGGACACAACTCATATAAAACGAAGAAGTAGACATCAGAGCCATGGTGCCCCCGGATCCAATGCTAGGACTCATATATGTGGTCCAGGGAGAGGATTGCACAGGGGAAGGCATACCATTATAAAAAGCGGAAGCGTCTGTCCCCATGAAATGAGCAGGCATCATGGGGTGGGTAGTAGTGAATGAGGGAGAAAAATAAACTCCACTATCCATAATGATGAAACACAAAATAGACTCCTAAGGCTAGCTAGTAGTCAAAGAGCATACCAAAAAGTCAAATGGCCAATATGCATGAAAACGGGCTAAAGTGGTTGAGTGGCCTCCCTCGCTAAAGAAGTTATGTCTCGTCCAAGAGGGACCTGAGACTCCCCGCTAAAGTTTGGAGGTAACATAATCAGTTATATGGGCCCTCGTGGGCTTAACAATAGGTCAATTAGATGCCCCCAGAGAGGTAATCCTCCATAAAGGATGTGTGATGTCTGACCCCTGTCTGACCCAGGGTACAAGAAGAATAACCCCTGCAAGTAACCTATGAGATACCTAAGTCAAGAAACTAATAAACCACTGTTAACCGATGCACAGGGGAGCATTCGTAAGTCTATATCACCATATGGTAGGGTAGAAAATATCGAAACCTTGAAAGCACCGCCTCTCACAGAGGTATGGGTACTAGCAAGATCCCCAAATACTAATAAATCCACAAAAATATCTCTGATGCTAGGTGAGTATCCAAGGGTTATCCCTTCAACTAACTTCGTGTGACCTTGTGATTAACTACGGTGTGAGCGGAGCCTCCTAATCTTACCAATTATATAATGGACTTCTCAACTCCCTGTCTCAGACACATATGTTGATTTAATTGCCTTGGAGAAGTTTACTCACAAAATCCTATTCCAAGGCACTAAATCCTAGACTAGTTTGTGCACCCTAAAAATAAAATCATGACTAATCAATTTTAGTTTGAAGTGTAAATTTTATTGGTTGTGATTACTCAAAAGGGTATGGAAGCGAAACTCGTGATGTTATGACTTCGCAAGAAGATAAATATGAATATAATGCAAATTCTATCTTTAACTTTTCAATGAATGATATGCTAATAAAAACAGTGCAATTTTCTATTTCAACTCTGCAATTCAGAAGTAAAATGCAATCTTTCGCTAAATGCACTAAGCTAATGATAAAGGTTCAAAGACAAAAATGCTAACCAATGGAAAATCCCTATTTTTTTTGTATTTTCAATATATTAAAGAGAAAATGCATGGACTGAAAAGAAACCTGATATATAAATTCTACTATGTATAAATGAAATAACTTCAAGAAGAATATCAAGAAGCCAAGCAAACAACCCAGGGTTCAAGGACAAACCAAAAATTAAAAACAATGAGAAAGACTATGCCAAAAAATTCAACTCCCAACAGGTTTATTGTTAACCCAGAGAAGCTCAACAGGCACTACAGAGACCTAAGAAGGCTCAACAATCATCAAATCCCACCCAACAGTCCCTAAACCAAGCAAACAAGCAAGGGAAAGTGGTATACGCGATTGTTCAGGGAAACATGGAGTATACACGCATCTAGCAATGAGACAACACACGTGTGTATGCGACTATCAAGGAAATAGGGCATGTACAGGCTTGAAAACAAGTCCAGGCAAGGGTTAAAAGGCTGAAAAATCAGAACTAGAGTGAACAGAATCTGTCAAGTAGTGATATGACAAGAAACACAAAGGAAAAAGAGAAATGCAAGAAGAAAAATTAATCCAACCCTTAGAAGGAGGATCTCTCCCTAGTGGAGTCGCCAATTCTGTTACGAGGGAAAAACTCTCTATGGTCAAGGGTAAACCACAACAGACAGGTATGACTGTAGAAATCAACTCATTTCCATTGTATGTTATATAAACTAATGTGCAAGATAAGAAAGAGGCCTACCTCGATCCAATGTTCGATGATGTTCCATCATTGAGCACTTAGACCCAATGTTGTATACCTGCAATAAGTTCTTAACAAACGAGCATAGAAAGTACATGGTGATAGTATAAAGGGGTTATCACATTAGATAACATAATCCATTAATAAACATACAAACATGCCCATGGATAATAATCATATATTTTCATGATACCAATAGGATAGGAAAGGAGTATTTCTATTAATAATTGATCAACAGAAGTGACAACATTACAGACCTCTGTGTCAGCATGGTTCGAAACCAAGAAACCAAGTTCCTTCCAACTGGGCCTCCACCAAAGTCAAGCTCATAGAAGAGAGACAATGAGTTTCTCTCAATAATAGGGAAATATCTTGGGGGATGAACACTATGTTCAGACTTGAGGGACAAAGGGATGCAGACTCAATATGAAGTAATTTCTCTAGAGTAACTTTTCTCTCAAAGTTGAATTCTTTCTCCTATTTTCCATAGCTCGAAATTGTGCTTTTATAGTCTTCAAAATGCAACTGAAGGGCCGAGTCAGAACGTTTATAATATGTGGAAGGCCAAGGATCAGAGATCTTCTGTCGTGACATGGAAACCCAACTCCATTTTGTATTTTTTGGCACAAATCTCGATGTACGTGGGTTGTAGTGGAGCAGCATGCATATACGCATGTTGTATAGCAGATAGGGCGTGTATATGTGAAAAAATGTGTATTTTTGGCTCTCGATTCATCAAAAAGGGATGAAAAGTCTACATAGGGAAATGGAAAAATGCCCTTTGTGAAAGATAGCAATGGTGGGGAAAATTTTTCTATAACAAGTACTATCAGACTATCCTCATGCCCGAGTGTTGTTCTTAGTGGCACTATAGCAGTCAGGCGCCCGATCGGTTTATCTAAAGAGGGCTTCAGAAAATTTAGGTTGATCTGTATACAGGTGTTATCTGATGTGCTACCACTCAAAGGGGTACCAACAGGGGTTACAAGGGTGACCAATAGATGTGCACTTAAGTACCACTTGTATTTTCTGCATGTATGAATCCTTGAATACAGGTTTATGCGCATAATGACAAATCTTTGTAGCTTAAAGACGTTGGAATACATCTCTACCCTGGAAAAAAAAATTAACCCACAATTTTCTGTCGAGGAAAGTGCTCTGATACCACTTGTAATATTCCAGATATAAAAAGTATGTAGAACAAAAATAAAATGCTAGAAATGGCATATGAGCAACAATATAACTAGAACAACACCATAATAATACAAAAATGATACCATAATAACACCAAAAATATCACTTAGATTACTGAGAGAAATGTTCACTTGCCTCTTCGAGGGGGCAACCTCCAACATAGCAGAGCTCTATTACAATAATATCCAAGAAAAAGTTTGCATACCCTCGACTTCAATTTATACTAAATATGTCTATCAAAAGAACCATCTAGAGGAAGATCCTTCTAGAAGCGGAAGTTTCTATTAGGTCTTCTTACATTCAAATTATTCTTCCTTATTGCTAGGCCTTATTAATATTGACCTTTATTACATTAGAATATATTATTCTACCTACATGAGGGGTTTGGTCCCTAATAAACATGTTTCAAATCCATGATCCAAGGACTTCCTCAAAACAGACTATCATAAAGACAATTTATCTATGGGAGTTCCTAGGAGCCATCTAGTTGAAGGCTTTGATAAAATGTTGAATATCATCCAGATATATTTTACATGTCAGGGAAGGTTTAACATGTTATACCAGTATCATATAAGAATCTTGATGCATCTCACTGGTAAGGATGCAATGAATATCCCTTTTTATCTTTTGAGGAGTATGGGAAAGATGTCTGATAGAGTCCAAGCCAAGTCCAAGGCTATCGAAACTAGTGTCTTCCACTCTATATTAATCAGGATGTTGGTAATATCCATCTAGTAGTAGTGTTGGAAACTAGTGTCTTCCACTCTAGATTAATCAGGATGTTGGTAACATTACTTGGGAACAATTCATTATCTCTGCCCATATCCATCTAGATATAGCCTCTACCCCTCAATATAGGATGTAGAGCCCTTTTCCATCTAGTAGTGTTTCCCCAGCAAGAACAAGAAGGAAGAGAAAAAACAAACCCACTACTCAAGACAAAGAAAGCCCCAAGGAAATTGAAGAAGAAGAGAGGGAGGTTCATCACTCTCTACAGAGAGATTTTTCACCTCCTCCGACACCTAAATTGGAAGAAGTTCCTTCATCCACCAAAACCAAAACCAAGAGGGGAAGGAAGTTACATTTCCCTTCACCTGCTCCAGCAGCTAAGTTCAGAATCAGGAAACCTTTTACTAGATCATCAACCCTCAAGAAGTTGTTGAAGCACAATTCTTACCCAAGGCTTCAGTTCCAAGGAAAGAAAAAGATAAGGGTAAGGACATTGAGAAGCCTATTGAGGTGATAGACAGAGCCTCTATTTAGTAGAAAGATAAAGGTAAAGGAATTGAGAAACCTATTGAGGTGATCAACATCGACACTCCACCTAGTAATCCCACTCTCAAAAGATTGACTAGACAACTCAGGGAGGCTAGGAAAGAGGTTGCTTGTTTGAAGGAAGAAAGTTTGATTGAGAGAAGAAAGATGAAGGAGCTCATGGACATGTATAGTGAAACTCTTGACCTAGCAAGGTTTTCAGCAAGAAGAGCTCTGCCTCTCCATAGGCAACTTAAGATATTGTACAGGAAAAACATAAGCTTTCAGTCCCAAAACATAAAGCTCAAGGAGGAATTGCAATATTTTAATGATGAATTGGCATAGAGGAACTTAAATTTTCTGGTACAAGCTAGAAATGAAAGAGATGAACCAACAATTAAGAAGAGTACACCTGCAGTCAAGAGGAGTATCCCTGCAAAGGAAAAAGATGTTGTTATGACAAAGGGATTTTCTCCTACAATAAGGAGGAGTGCTAGATTGATGAAGTTGTTGGGGGATGATAGATCCATTTTTTTGGGTGGTCTCTTTTTGCAAGTGTGAGATGATCAAGGAAGTATAATTTTTCCACCTATACAGGCATCTATAGGCTCCTAGTCCATCAACTAAGTTTTTTGTGTTTTTGAAGGATTAGTTTCATCACTCATAAATAAAACAGAGATTATGTAGAGCCATGGCACTATGGAATCATCTATATAGTATGTTCTACAATTGCGCTACCTAAGGCACTACAAAATATCCTATCCAAACTTAACAGTGGCACTATCAAATTTGCAGAGTTATCACAGGAGTGGTTCTACTGAATCTGCAAAGTTATTTCAAGAGGGGCGCTATGGAAATTGCATAGACATTACACAGGAGTGGCACTACGGAAACTACAGAACTGTTTTAGGAGTGGTTCTACGAAATATGCAGAGTTATTCCATAGGAAGCGCTACCGAATCTGCAGAGTTTTTTGCAAAGGGCGCTACATAATTGGCTACCAAATGCGCTACAAATTGGCCCTTGCAGTCAAAGGTTCGAATTCATGACTCCTTCTTGATTGTGGATGATGTGGAGAGAAGAAAGGATCATAGGTGGCAACTTCGAAGCAGCATACGACCATTAGAGGACACTTGGAACTGAAAAAGAATGTTCCTAAGCTAGGAGACATG
>ML796674.1:682379-726638 GCA_009831015.1 Picea engelmannii
TGCAATGATTTGTGATGTAGCCAAACAAACATGAAAAAATATTTATGTGTGCATGGGCCCACGTTCGAATTGGGGACCTTAGTGTGTGAGACTAATGTTTTCTTACATTTTCTTTTTTTAAGAACAAGGATGAACAAAACACATATGAACTTGACTAGAGCACAAAGTTGCAATGGTCCACTTCTGCACATTAGTTCCACCCATTCAATATTTATCAAACCTCAACCTATACTATAGAACCTCAATAGTAGGCTCACAAGAAGCACATTGGAAATCCTTAGGCCCTCCTCTAGATAAACACAGAGACTAACAACCTTCCATTAAGTGACCAAGTTGGTAATAGAATTATTGTCCACCACTATGACAATTTAACCTCATGTGATGGAGATAATGCAAGACTAACATCATAACCAACTACACCACCCCCACACATATGACATTTATATATGAAAATTGCATAATAATAAAATTCCAAATTCCTCTTTATTTCAATCCACTAATAAAATAATTAACTATACAACATTAAAAATACCCTGGTTAACAAAGTAATAAGAATATTTTAAAGGATATCAAACAAAATGATATGACCTAAAAAAGTAATTAGAATTAAGGAAAAAAAAATTAAAAAATAAAGTAATAAGAATATTTTAAAGGATATCAAACAAAATGATATGACCTAAAAAAGTAATTAGAATTACTGGAAAAAAAAAAACATAAAAGCTAATCCGATCATGGAATGAAAATTCAAAAAACATAGAAGTTGATCATATGCCGACGTGGAATGAACGTTGATCATACGCCGATGTGGAATGAAAATTAAAAAATACATACGCCCATAGTGGAATGGAAATTCCGTGAGGAATTGAGAAATTTCAAAATTGAATTGGGGAGCGTGCAGACTAAAGCAAGGTTTTGAAATTGTATTGGGGAGCGTGCACACTAAAGCAGACTTGGGGAGCGTGCAGAATAAAAGCAGGCTTTTGTCAAGGGGAGTGTGCAAACTAAAGCAGACTTTTGGCCAGAAACCGTTATGGAATTGAAAAATTAATGGAGATATATATTTGAAATCCGATGTCATTGTTGTTTTGAGGATCGTGGAAGATGCAGACGAGGATGTTTCGTTGGCTCGGAAGGTGAAAAGAATTAGGGTTTAATGTTGGAGAGGAGAAAGAGAGACTGCCAGTGAGTAGATCCATAATATTTTGGGTTGGAAGAAAGGAGAATGCGACGGAGCAGAATTATTTTGGGGTTGGAAGGGCAAAGAGGAAAGGGAGAAGAACGCAGTGAAGAGAAGAGAAGGGAAGGGAGAAGAACGCAGTGAAGAGAATAGAGAATGTTTTATTGGTATTTTATTTGAGTTCAGCATGGCACTGCATATTTTGCTTTGCTTTGTGTGTGTTTTTTTCCATTTTTTTCTTCTGGATTTGTGTTTTGGGTTTCTTTCAATTTTTTTCCTTTTGATTTGTTTTTATTTTGGTTTGGTTTCGTTTGTTGGGGTCAATCAGAAATGCCATCTGAGATCAAAGGAGATTCGGGTGAGAAAGAAGAGCAGGTGCAGGTAATAATGTGAATGCAGATGGAGAAGAGAATGTCAAATCACTGGTTAATAAAGACACCAGATGCAGAGGAATTTCTCCCGGTGAGTGATTATGTTCTTACATCTTTTTGCCTTGATGAAATATTTTTATTCTTTAGTTGTTTCAAAACCTAGGATGACAAAACTTTTGAGGTGTGTTAGTTCCCACTGTTTCATCTTTTTGTCATGATGAAATGTTCTTATTTTTCTGTTTAGGTGGGTTGGCATATATATAAATATTATCAACCAGGTGGGTTGGCATATACAGAAATATTATTAACCCTGGGATTTATCAAACCTTAGGATGATAAAAAATTTGAGGTGTAGTTAGTTCCATCTGAAACCCACAACAAAATCTACAGCCCTTTGCACTTAGTTTCAAACCTGCATACTTGAAGTGATAATTATTATATGACAATGAGACGTAGAATTGTTATAAGTGTGTATTTTGAGCTGAACTGAGGTAGAATTGTTACCTGTGAGATGTGAAACACTAGATTGGATGCATTTAATGAGAAGAACATCTTCTTGATCACCCAGTACTTTCACCTGCCTGCAAATCCATGGAAAGTGAATATTTGTGGGTGACATGACAGTGCATCCCATAGTTAAACCACAACCCTATTCACATAATTTATATATAAATGCGACCTAAAACCAGTCGGGTTCCCCATAGATATCAGAAATGGAACCAGGTATAACATATACAGTGCTAAATTTGAGCTTAGGTACTATGATTTCTGTCCTGTAAAAACGTCCAGTCCAATTGTGATGCTATGCTTTTTTCAATTTTATCAATTTTTTTTTATATATAAAATTATGCTGCTAATGACACCATTGATATTACTAATGAGACTATTTTAGTTGGAATGTTTTTAATTTATTTATTTTTTTCATTTTAAGAAATATTCTTCCTGTTGAACGATGTTATTCATATTTCAGTTTATTCCTATTCCAATCGAGATGAGGTTTCTAAAAGGAAATGCTAAAGCGAGATGAGAACTTGGTATGTACAGTGCAGAGGATGTATTAATTGCACAGGATTTTTATACACGATACACGATTTCATTCCTAAGTGCATAGGATGTATTAATTGCACAGGATTTTTATTTAATTACACAGTTTTTTTTGTTAGTAATTACTTTTTGTTTTTTTAATTGCACACTTTTTTTTAATGGTATGTAATTATTTTTTTTTTACAGTGGGGAGAGATATTGCTTTTTCAATTTTATTAAATTTTTTTTTTTTATATATATAAAATTATGTTGCTAATAACACCATTGATATTAATAATGAATTGATTTATTTGGTATACTGTTATTTATTTATTTATTTCATTTAAAAAAATATTCTTCTTGTTTTATTTTAACTAGAAGGACGATGTTATTCATATTTCAATTTATTCCTATTCCAATCGAGACGAGGTTTATGAAGGCAATGCTAAAGCCAGATGAGGTTTATTTCAGTTTCATTTATTTACAACTGCAGAGGATGTATTAATTACACAGCTTTTTTATGTTAAGTAGTTACTGCGTTTTATGAAAGGCAATGCGAAAGCTAGATGAGAACTGGTATGCCCACTTTCATTTTGATACACAATTTTATTTATAAGTGCAGAGGATTAATGTAGTGTCCATCAGAGGATTTTTATTTAATTACACAGTTTTTCTTTCATGTTAAGTAGTTACTGTTTTTTAATTGAACAATTTTTTAATGGTAGGTAATTATTAATGGTTAAAAACAATCACAACTACAATGTGGAGAGATATTAAGATGGGATGTCAAGTACTGTGAGTTCTTCTCATTGCGATTTATTATTTCAATTTATTATTGTTAAATAATATATCATAAGGCAATTTAACTTTTAGGTTTTTTTTCAGCAGAGAGAATATTTTTCCTAGAACATGGAGAACACAAGGATTTTAAATGATACATTCAATGTATGTTCAACATCAACGCTTTTACAAACTCCTGTATGTTCAAACATGAACATCTGTATTTTATGATTGACCAGACATCTTTACCTTTGAAGACGAAGAATGTTATTTTTTTCCATGTACATAGAAATCTATATTAATAAAAATATTATGTTTGGGGAAGGGTTGACCCCTTCCTTAGTCCTCAAGGATAACAATGACCAAGGCAAGCCATCTCGAGGTGTTTCTTTGTGAATTTTTTTCTAACTTAATTTTAATTTCATAACCATGTTTATATTATATAACAATTTTTTATTTAATTTTAATTAATTATATTTCATATATTTATATGGTTTTATATTCATTTTAATTAGTTATTTTTTACATAATAGTATTAATTTATGTGGTTTTATATAATTTTAATAAGTTAATATTCATATTAATGATAATAATTTAATTTTGTGGTTTTATAAAAAAAAATAATTTATTTTAAAATGTTATATTGTTTTTACATATAATATTATGTGTTTAGTAATATTTAATAAAATTGAAAAAAAAAATGATAATGTGATGATTTAAAATTAACTTATATTTTTGGGTGTTATGGGAATGTGCTAATTTTAAAAAATAAAGTTTATAATCATATTTTTTTTTTAATGATATGGTAATATGATAATTTAAAAAGTAAATTTATTACAAGCTTTTATGAATGATAAAACAATGTGGTAAAGTTTAATAATTGTTTTTGAATGATAGAGTAAATTTAAAGCAATAATTTTTTAATTATAAGACAATGTCTAAAATTCAAGTTTTATTATAACATTTTTTAATTTGATAGTGTGATGATATATAAATTCATAACAAATTTAACAATGTTTAAAATTTAAGTTTTATTATAACAATTTTTAATTTGATAGTGTGATGATATATAAATTCATAACAATTTTTTTGAAGTATAGAATAATGTTTAAATCTAAGTTTTATCATACCATTTTTTAAATTTGATAATATGATGATTTAAAAAAAAATAGTTTATAACAATATGTTTTATAATGAGATTGGTAATATGATTCGAAAAATAAATTTACAACAATGTTTTTGGTAACATGATGACAAAAAAGTAAATTTATGACAAGTTATATAAATAATATGATAAAATTTTAAATGGTAAAACAATGAGAGATTTTCAAAAGTTTTTTATAACAAGTTTTTTTTAAATGATGTAATCATTTTAATGCAATGTATTTTTGAATGATAAATTAAGTTTTCACAATGTATTGATTTAAAATATAAATTCATAACATTTTTTTGGAATTATAGGAAAATGTAATAATTTAAAATTTAAGTTTATGGTAATATTTTTAAATAATATTGCAATGAGTTGTAATAATAATGATAATAAAAATATAAATTCATAACATTTTTTTGGAATTATAGGAAAATATAATAATTTAAAATTTAAGTTTATGGTAATATTTTTAAATGATATTGCAATGAGTTGCAATAATAGTGATAATAATAATGATGATGATGTAATGTTTTTAAAATGATATGGTAATGTGATGGTTTAAATTGTAAATTTATATTTTTGAAATGAAATGCTAATGTGATGATTTAAAATGTAAATTTATAGCAAGGTTTTGTGTTTTAATGATAGGGTAAATTTTGACAATATAATGATTTGAAGATTAAGTTTGTAAAAGAATTTTAAAATGATTTGGTAAATTTTTTTAATGATAATATGAAGTGATGATTTGATTATAAAATTTATGGTAGCATTTTCAATGGTATAGCAATTTGATGAATGATAAGATAATGTGATGATTTAAAAATAAAGTTTATGATAACATCTTTTAATCATGGCATTGTGTAGTAATAATAATAATGCAATGTTTTAGAATGTTATAGTGATAGATAAATTAAAAAATAAATTTATAGTAAAGTGTTTTGAATGATATAGTAATGTGTAATAATAATAATGAAATGTTTTCTATATGATAAAGTAATGTGACTATTAAGAAAATATATTGATAGTTAGTTTTTGTTGAATAATATGATTAATTTTTAAAATAATAGGATAATGTGATGATTAAAAAATAACTGTTTAAAATAGATTTTTTAATGTGTAATAATAATAATTATAATAATAATATGATGTTTTGAAAATATTTATAATTTTTTAAGTAAATTTTTTGAAAAGTTTATGATAATACATTTAAATATTTATAAGTTTTTAAGTACATTTTTTGAAGGATAAAATAATGTGATGATATGAAAATAAAGTTTATGATAGCACTTATAAATATTTACAAGTTTTTAAATGTGGTATTTGTTTTTGAATAATAAGATAATGTGATGATATGAAAACAAATTTTACCATAATATTTCTAATCATAATAATAGTAATATTAAATGGTAATTTGATAATAATAGTAATAATATGATATGAAAATGTGATGATTGAATAAATAAATTAATAAGTTTTTAAATGATAAGTAAAATATTTTGAAGATAGTTCCTGAGGTTAAACCTGCTGGGACAAAAAAATCAAATCAGGGTGATTTTGATTTTTATGGCTTAGATGCCTTGAGTCGTTTCTCTGCCAAAAAGGTCTGGACAAATTAACAAACAAACAAAAAAAAAATTGAAGATAATTTTTTTAATAATATGACATGATAATTTTTTTGAATGATAAAATATTGAGATTTGAAAATAAAAATTTTGATAAAGTTTTTTTTCTTAATAAAATGGTTTGTATAACAATATAATAATAATAATAGTTTATGATAATATTTATTAATGATATAGTAATGTGTAGTAATAATAATAATACAATGTTTTTTAAATGATAAAGTAGTGGTTTGTATAACAATATAATAATAATAGTTTATGATAATATTTATTAATGATATAGTAATGTGTAGTAATAATAATAATACAATGTTTTTTAAATAATAAAGTAGTGTGATGATTGTTTTTTAAATGATAAAGTAGTGTGATGATGAAGATAATTAGTTTTTTTAACAATATGATTAATATTTTAAATAATAGGATAATGTGATGATTAAAATAATGTTTAAGGTAATTTTTTTATAATGTGTAAAAATAACAATAATAATAATATGTTGTTTTGAAACTATTTATAAATATGATAATTTTTTTTGAAGAATAAGATGATGTGATGATATGAACATAACATTTATCATAATACATCTAAATATTTATAAGTTTTAAAGTAAATTTTTGGAAGGATAAAATAATGTGATAATATGAAAATAAAGTTTATCATAATACTTTTAATCATAATGATAATAATATTAGATGGTAAATTGATAATAATATTAATATGAAAATGTAATGATTTGAAAAACAAATTTGTGATTTTTTAAATGATCTTAGTAAAATATTTTGAAGATAATTGTTTTTAATAATATGAGATGATAAAAATTTTGAATGATAAAATAGTGTGATTTGGAAATAAACTTTTTGATAACATTTTTCTTCTTAATAAAATGGTTTGTGTAGTAAAAACAACCAAAAAACAATGAAATGGAATGAGATCTTAAAAAATAGTTTTCTAAATGATAAACAATGTAATAATATAAATAATCTGTATGGTAACCATCTTTAATGATATGAAACTAAATAATAATAATGGTTAAGAACATGTGTTTCCTCTTAAGAGGTCACAAGTTCAAATCCAGAGGGGGGTAGGGTATGTATACCTTCGTAGACTTTACAAGGGGGTCTCATACACCAATTTGGTGTGCTGGCTTGGCTGTGACCTTAAAAATAGATTATTATTATTATTATAATGAGATTATAAAAGGGTTTGCCGCGATATATTTTTAAATATAATGATGTAAAGCTATGATAAGTAACCAAATGTACAACCCAAAGAAGTCTGAAATAGCTTGGCCAAAACAGAAGAAGTTCCACACGGCACCAAAACCCCAATCCTTTTCCAAAATAGCTTGGCCAAAGATGGCTTCTCCTTATAATAATTTTTAAAAATAAGTTTGACAAAGAAGATGGACATCAAAAATCAAAATTAATGATTATACATTTTTTATTTTTTAATAATAATAAAATAGTATTTAACAATGTGATGATATAAAAATTTAAATGTGTAATTTTTTTAATAATATGGTTGAGTTGATGAAAAAATAAGTTGTATTTTGTTTTATTAAAATTAGCATTTTAAAAATAATGCTAATATGATAATGATTTAAAAGATATAATTATAATGATATTTGTTATAATAATAAAACAATGTGAGAAGATTTAAAATTTAATTTTATATGAATTAAATAATAATATATTATTTTATTGTTTTAATTAAAATTTAATTTTATATGAATTGAATAATAATAAATTGTTTTATTGTTTTAAAAATGATGATAGAAGAAAAAAAAAAATTTAACTTTATAAAAATATTTTTAAATAAAATAAATAAATAAAGTTATTGAAATGCCAATAAAAGGTTTATAATATTAATTGTTTTACTAATATAATGAATAATGAGATGCTAAATAAAGTTTCAATAATGATAAAAGGTTTATAATAGTAATTTTTTTTAATATAATGAATAATGAGATATTAAAAAAAGTTTGTAATAATGAACAAGATATAAAATTATGTGTTGTGGATAAGAATAATTTGATTTTTAATTATTTTTTTATTAATAAATTAAATATGAATTTATTTTAAAAATGATGATTGAAAATATATTTTTTTTAAGTTAATATATAATTTTTAAATAGCAAAACAATATGGTAATGATTTAAAAATAAATTTATTGTGTTTTTTAATAACATTATAATAATAATATACAGTTATTATATTTTTAATAATGTGATGATTTATATTTTCCCTCGGATAGGGTGACACATGGAGAACACATGTTAACAGGCGTGTTGGCAACGAGGACAGTGAAGGCCCCTCGTCGCCACTCTCTTTTTCTATCTCGCCGATATGCATAGCATTTATTTACGCCAAGGTTCAGTGCACCGAGAGGGAAGGGCAGTATTAATGGCGACTCGAGTTCAACCCCTTGGTACAGGTATGGAGCAACAAATTTGCATTAATCGAGCACTCATGGAAATCAAAGCCATCAATTACTTCGTCCTCATGTTGATTTTGCCTTGCAGTGGTTTTTATCCTTGGCATTTGGCTCTAGTTTACCATCTTCTCCTAGTTGTTATGCTTTGAGCTTGCAAATCCTTAGTAATTCACCCTTTGTTTTTCTTTCGCACCTCTGGCCACCGCACCATTTTCTTCTTCCCCCACTACACTTCGCCTAGCCATGCCTCATGACAGGTAAGTCCCAACGCGGGCCAGCCTACTACACTCAGGTCAACAAGCATAAGCGCCTGGGACCAACCTCTCTCTCTTCCCTTCCAGGCGACAACTTGGACCGCTTACCTTACTCTGACCAGAAGTAGTATGAAACTGCACATCGAGAGCCCCATCCATCTAACTCAGAGCATTTCCATGGAGGTTGTTTGGTGGAAGAGGAGATTCCTCCCAACTGGGAGGAAATTCTGCCAAATTTTCTGAAGACCACCCTAGAGCAGTGACCGACCACAGGTACCATAACCCCTTTGATTTTTTCGAAAGCAGCTGGGATAGGCTGCATGGTTGAAGAAGAAATCCCTCCTCAGATGGAGGATTACTGTAAGAATTCCATTGATGTTATGGATGAGGACCCCAAAATAAATTGGGACAATTTTTGGAAAGAGGATGACACCCATCGAAAGACCTACATAAAAGAGCATGCTCACCCGATGATCCAGGGAATAAAATTTTGCTCAAAAATCAAAGTGCTCATAATCGCTTCAAAACAAGCATGTGCGTAGGCCTCGTGTAACATCCCGCTCTAGCGCACTGAGAAAACTTATTTTTTGAGGACACTCACTCGCAAGTGATCTAGACTTTTATGATAAGAAAACATTTATGCTTGATTAGGATGCGATATGATAGATGACATGATGTTTTACTGCTTTGACATGGACAGGTGCTATTGACTCGGTTTTACTGAGTGTGCAGGGTTTTTGACCTTGAGGATGCAGAGGCATCAACGGGACCCCTTGGACTCCAGATCGAGTCAGGGAGTGTGCTTTGGGGTTGATTGTTTACTATGATTTTAGTATATTTGACTTGATGATATGATGTGGACATGCTCTGATACGATTGTTGATGATGCAGGCTGACGATAGCTTTCCAACCAAACTCACATATGGAGTAAAGGGGCCACACACGATTTCCAGAGAGGTTGAGGGAGAGGTGTGGACAGCATCCCTGCCACAGCCTACTAGCACTCCCATCGTGGCTTGAACTTTAGGTTAACGATTACCTAGTTCGAGAGGATCCACGATGCCGTGAGGGCAGACTGGGACAATCGCTCATGATGATTCTAAGGGGCGCACAATAAGGCAAGGGCCTTATTCCTTAGAGCCCTTAGTCTCCCACAAGTTCACCTGGCAGAGTGTTGACTCCGGGGGTTATTGATGTCTACCAATCAGTCAAGTTGGTGAGTGGCACCCTTGGAGCACGTGGTGCATCCTGAAGGGCACGTCGCACAAAAGAAACACAAGTTGGCGAGTGGCACCCTTGGAGCATGTGGTGCATCCTGAAGGGCACGTCGCGCAAAAGAAACAAAAGTTGGTGAGTGGCACCCTTGGAGCACGTGGTGCATCCTGAAGGGAACGTCGTGCAAAAGAAACACAAGTTGGCGAGTGGCACCCTTGGAGCACGTGGTGCATCCTGAAGCGCACGTCGCACAAAAAAAAATGAACGAGGCGAGTGGCACCCTTGGAGCACGTGGTGCGTCCTGAAGGGCACGTCGCATTGATGTTGATGAAGGAACAAACCTAGATGGCCCTAAGACTTTTTAAGAAATTCTTAAACAACTTCCCTAAATAATTGTCGCCCCGTTCAGAATCTAAATCTAAGTCTAAAACTTCTCTAGGGTAAAATTTTGTTTAACCTTAAGAAAAAGGCCCTATAAAAATAAAAAATAAAAATTTAAACTAAAACCCACTTAAGTAATAGTTTAGTCTTCATAAAATTCTTGGGGTAAATGAAGAGAGTAAGAATTTAATTAAAACTAGTGGATTTAAAAATTGCAAAGAAGAAATTAATTCTTAACTTGGGAAAGTATWAAAAGATATTAAATTAATAATAAAAGGAAAAGATTAAMTAGYGCAACTKCCATTTTGGCTTTATTTAAAAGGRGAAAGAASGGAAAAATAAAAATTAGGAAACTAAKARTTGGAGGAAACATAATAAAGGAAAGAAGGGAACTTATGGTAAAAAGCGAGGTCAACATAGTAAGGAATCTGCAATTAAGAACCTTCTAAAATGAACTAAATTAGCAACATCATTTTAGGGAAAGTATTTAAAACATGTAAGGGGATATAGGAACACCTAGGAGTAAATTTAGGAGAAACTCTAGGTGGGTGAGGGAAATGAGACAATTAATAAATTTAAAGAAAATAATTATTGGAGGAAAGAGGGGGATGGACGATGACACAACCGCACTCCTCGGAGCACGTTCGCTTCCTCAGGACCTTCTTTCCACTCGGCCCGAAGAACTCAACGGTTCTTCTATTTCCCTATCGGGAAATCTGCACCCACAGTTCTCTTCGGTGTGATCCTCTCTTCTCTACTTTCGGAGGATCGAAACTCGCGGCTTCGCAAGTTCTCATTTGTTCGCTTGGCTCTCGAATCCCTGAGACCTGATATGTCAGTCAACGCTGACTCCCTTTCGCCTTATCGGGACTTCGGTTCTGTCGCGACCTCGCTACTCACGATGCCAAGTTCTCGGTTTTCCAACTCCCGACTCGCGATGTGCCAAAACGTCGATACACACGTGCGAGTTAACTCTTCGACGATCCCTTATCTTGTCGGGACTTCGGACTTCGCGGGATCACGAATCCTAACTTCCAATTCTCGGGACTTCTCACGGCGAGATCCCGATGACTCGCGTCACCTGTCCACTTCACTCTGACTATGGCCCACACGGTCCTGTGACTTATCAGTATATCGCGTCTCGCGATATCGCAATCCTCGTTGTGAACTTTTAGAGCTTCACCTTGCGAACTACCGATGCGCGATTCCACGTGTAGATCTGACGGTTCCTGCGGCACGGATCAACGGTTACACTCCTCCTGGGATTCAAAACTTCCTTCGCCTGCGCTGATAACTTCCATGCACCTTTGCAAGATTCAACAACTCTCGGAACTTCACAAAACTCTCTCTGAGAGCCTCAGCCATCCGTTCTCCCTTCCGTAAACCCTGAAACGAATCAAGCACTTCCTCTATGAAGACTTGTTCACCTGCGCGCAACTTTGCAGCACCTGCCTGAATACTTTCGACCACAAACTCTCTGTGCGATCCTTCGACGAATTTTCAAGTCTACTCCTCCTGAGATTGTCTCGACTTCTCAATTCCTTTTGAGAGTTTCTTGCATGCACTCCTTGCGGCAAATCTTCAACAATGTCTAAGTGTTGAAGGCACTCGACTCTGCACACTCCTGCAGTAGCAGTCTTTCGATACTTTACTCGGAATCGCAAATCTAAGATTTAACTTGGCCTGCGCACTCCTTGCACGGCACTGTGCTTAATCTTCACCTTCGAAGAGATGAGAACAAAAGCTATCTCTAATTGAACCCTTCTGTCAACGCACTCCTTGCGGACAAATTCGACTGCACTCCTTGCAGGAATCCTCTGGCTCACTTAGAGAAACAATTGAAACTCATTCTATCTCCCTCTCAGACTTCAGTTCAACCATGAAATCATATACACAACATATAAAAGCAAATGTATGACAAAAAGCAAACATTCATGAGCATGACATCAATACACAGAGAAATAACACATAACCATGAAATTGAATCAAAGCTTTCTTCTATTAATTCAACATCAGTACATGGGTGTTCTTTACACAATTCTCTGCTTGCTCTTCTCTTCTTATGAATGCTTGATTCTGAATAATAATGTTACAATGATACAATTAGGGTGTCTAAATCCGTTTTCCCTCTCGAATTCTAAAGCTATCAAATCTACAATTAAATTCCTATCTACCAGCATTAACTATTTTAAATGCCTCATCTACCTAAGGACGAGAGCTATCCGCTCAAGGTCCACTACAATATACAAAGTGCGCCTTCATAAATGGCTTCATTTAAGATTTGTGCAAAAATACCAAAGTGTTTCAAAATGTGTGCTGGCTTGTCCAGCTGTCTTCCGCTTGATGTGCTGGCTCGCTTGATGTGCTGGCGATGCTCCTGCATCAGACGACACTTGTGCGAAGGATAATATTTAGAATATTTTTATTAAAAATTAATTTAAATGTGATTTAGGGAAAGTTGGAGGTGCTAAAAGATCTATAAAAGAAAGGGAATATGAGGAAGAAGGGGATCGACGGTTAGCATAACGTTACGCTGCTGAATTTGTGACTTGACTGATTACTTGTGGGGAGTTGGGATTTTCCAGCTCGGATAGGAGTGGTAGCTTGGCCTTGCAAGGCGAGCTGGGAAGCTAGACGTACCATCTGGATAGTGTGTGGCCCCTTTGTGGCTCGGGGGGCTAAGGGGGAAGCAGAGTACCCCTAGAGATTGGCTGGGAGGTACCGGTGAGGTCTCGACGGTCGACGAGCGGGAGCGGCACGAAACGCGTGGACGACACTAGGAGCAGGCAAGGGCAACGGTACACATATTTGTTTAATGATAGTATGTTGTTAGAATGTATGATTAGGATCTGCATGTGCAATTGAGTAGGTGGTTGATTGTCTAGTCTCATGACCTTGAAATTTTAATGATGGCAAGGTTCCTTAATTTTGCGTTCTAATCGTTGGTCAAGTTAGCTTTGCTTGTTATATAAATGTTAGATGAACCAGCTTGGTGTTGCATAACCCCCCTTCATAACCTAACTCTGTGATGCCCTCTTAAATGGCCATGTTTCCTTTTTAAATTATTGTGGCCCTCTTTCCTTTTTAAATTATTGTGGCTATGATTGACTCTTTGGACAGTCACCCTTGATGTTAAATTTATCCCCTAACTGTCGATGTTCTCCCACTTTATCCCTTGCATTGTTGGTTGCGTTTTCAGTGAACCTATAGATGACTGCGAGCCAATGCGAGGCTTGGCTGTGTGCCCAACCTTTGGTCGTTCTTCGAATTTCCTGAGCAGGGAATAGTTTAGTCATGAAGGAATGAATAACTCTTATCACATGCCACCGTTATCATGTTCTGGTTCTGCACAGTGAAGCAATCTTCATCCCCTTTGAAATTTTATATTTAGGCTCAGCGATTTATCTTTGTTTGTGTCATTATACCTTCTGTAGATTGTGCCCACTATTTGCATGGTGAAATCTTGGGACTGCGATGAATCTTAACTTCACAGCGAGCCTTACGAACTGTGATTTTGTTTTTTTTGAAATTAATTTTTCCCTTCCGCCACTTGCCTTGGTAACGATTTATGTGTTGACTGTCCACCGTTTCGACACAACAACTTACCACCATTTCGTACAGTGATTACCCTGTGTTGATGGCGAGTTACCCCTCCGGTGGACCACGATTTCGCACTGGACATTAAACTCTTCACAGTGCATGAGGTGATGCATGAGGAGCTAGTTATGGCTTGCGTCAATAACCTTGTACTTGAGCTAAATAACCCTCATCGCCTTGTTTCTCAGACACTGCCAACCTTCCTACGCACCCACAGCTGGGAACGTCGGGGTATTTTAGGATCACTTCCATCTGCGTGTGTTAAGATCAGTGTTATTAATTATATTTTTTCTTTATCCTTCATTAAACTCTGTGATGGCGGCCACCAGGTGAAACCCAGCTGTAGGTTAAATCTCGTCCCTCTAGGCTGGGATTTATTACACGTTAAAGAGTTGAAGTCGTCCAATTCACCCCTGTAGCTGATAAATCCATAAATTTTCCTGGGCGCTTGATAAATTCATGCTTAGCCCCTCTTGCCTCTGCAACTGGTGAAGGTCCACGTTCGGTGCTTGCAACACGTGTCCTCCCACTGTGCACTGCATGAATAGATGTCTGAGCCTTCAGGAGGGAGTTTCCAAGTGATTCTTGGATAACGACAGTCACCATCTGGGATTTTCCGTTGATTTTGCCTCTGACCACTACCAGTCTTGGCTGTCGTCTTGATGTGCGAATTCTGGCACGCGCACATCAGTTGCCAGAATGGTTTCTGACCGACACTCTTTGCCACTAACCTTTTTATCTTGTTAACCTATACTGTGATAGGAAGGGTGTAACGATTGGGTCTGTATTATATTGTTAGGATATGCAGATTTAACTGTTTTGTGACTGTAAGTGTATAGTTGGGTTAAACAAAATTTGTAAGGTCAATGATCGATATCATTAAAGGATAAGGTCATGGTTATTTTGATGGCTTGGTCATTGTAATATCAGAAGTAAGAATACAGTGATTTTACGGAAGAGTCATCAAAATTTCATTGTTATGTATGACCAATAAAATGTAAGGTCTTTGTTGTTTTACATTTAAGACTGGATTAACTTACATATTTATATTGAAAATTGCGCTGGATTTTACTTACTTTTTATATTTAAGGAAATAAAATAGCGTTGGATTTTACTTATATGTTTATATTTAAGGCTGTTAGATAGCGCAGGGAAAGGGTTTTATCTATAATTCTATATTTAATACTGTTAGATGGAGCGGGAAAAGGATATTAATAGAATGATGAATAAAGAAGGTAGCTTGTACTTTTATTTGCTAGATAAATTTTTCACTGAGATTATTTAATTATTGTGGAATGATTTGTAAATACAAAGGTAACATAAATTTTATGAACTTGGTAGTGATGATTAGCATTAATTAATGAGCTGTTGATAATAATGTAAATGATTTTATTGATAATTGGTTAAGTTTCAATTGGTTTTATGACTAGGTTTGATTTAACAAGTTGCTGCAAGTAGTTGTGAGTCATGTCAATTTAGGGTAGGACCTTGAATAACCATACTTGATTTTAGAGTTGTCATTATCTTGTAATATGATTGTTATTATTGCAAGGTTATCATAATATAGAAGGTGATGTGGTTATGATTAGTCATTGTAGTTTTATTGCATGGGTAGCATGCTAGAAGTATTTTGATTTAAATAAATTGCAAAGGTCTTCACAATATAAGATGTGATGTGGTTATGGTAATGTTATTGTATAGGTAACATATAAGATGAACTGAGATGATAATGTAATGGCAGAGTTATGTTAATAGTAGTGTAATGTTGTTATTATATTATTGTAAAGTTGTTGAGATTTTGTTGAATTGTTAACATATAATGAAATGTCATTGAACTAAGTACAATCAATTGTTATGAGTTAGTAATTGGGGAACAACAATTAATGGAATTTAATGGAGTAGCTGGTCTGAATTTAATGCCCATTTGAGTCATAGATAATGCCTTGTCTTAACAATGGTCAGTCGTTGTCGGAGTCCTTCGGAATTACGCTTTCCGTAGAGTTCGTGGTCATTCATTTAATTATTTTTGTACTTGATTGTAATCAGTTACTTGCTTGGTCTGCTTGTGTCGGGCGGGATGTAGACACCTCCATATTCCTCAGAACAATCGCCAGCCCTGAGACCTTAAATGGTTAAAATCAATGGGAACCTGGGCTTGAGCATTGCTTATGTGTCTTGGAGGTCCTAACCATTGCAAGGTAGGACGGATGGGTAGTCAGTCTTGCTCATGGTTGATCAATCGTTGTTAAATGCATGCAGTTATTTGATGTGCGTATTACGTCATCTTGTTGTGTTCGTCGTTGTTGCGTCTTGTTAGTCGTCAGGTGGCGACACAGAGTTGAATGTGTTGTTTCCCTTGTACACGCGTGCACAAACTTTTAAAAACAAAAAAAAATTGCACTTGCTATAAGAGGTTTTTCGTCGTAATGAGGAGGTTCGTTACATATGGTATCAGAGAGGGTTCGACTCGCGACTTGGGATTCACTACAGCTTTCGTTGACATGAATTGATTTGATTAGATTGTTGTTGATCGAGTTGATTGTGTGCGTCCAGGTAATCATGGTTAGAGGATGCCACAGAGGCAGACGATGGAATGCTAGGGGAGGAGGCGTGACACCTCCAGTAGCATCCATGCCTGAGGGGTCTAACCCCCAGGGAGGCGAGCAGGTTCTCGGAAAGGAGCAAATAGCAGTTGGCTACGTGGTCGGGATGATGAGATATTTTCAGCGCATGTCCGAGGCACTGATCAGTCGCTTGGACAGAGATGAGGCCAGGGTGCCGGTAGCCGCTGAGGTTCCGCCGCGCGCACCAGCCATTACTGGTAGCATTCACCGTGAACTCGAGAAGGTTAAATTTCCCGAGTTATTTGGTGCCCCGGATGACGCTGCTGCCGAGGCATGGTTGGAAAATATGGCGATGTGATTCGCACTTCGTGATTATACCTCCAACATGAAGGTCTGCATGGCGGTCTTTCATCTGAAGGGGAGCACTCTTCTATGGTGGAAGACGCTCCTACCACAGCTGAACATGGTCATCGAAGACGTGTCATGGGAACTATTCGAGGAACGGTTCCGAGAGAGGTACCTTTCAGAGGAATTCATTGAGTGTCAGCTCAATGAGTTCAATGCATTATGACAGGGAGGTCATACGGTGCCCGAGTACAAGGCACGTTTTATGGAGCTGCTCCGGTATGCTCCGCACCTTAACACAGAGAAACTTAAGGTCAACCGGTTCGTGTTCAGCCTTAACGGAAGCCTGCGTGCAAAGGCTAGGATTTTGATGCCTCAAACCTTACACGATGCCATCCAGAAGGCCCTCATAGCAGAGGAGGAGCTTATCAGTGGGGGTCAAACCAGGACTCCAGCGAGACCAACAAAGCAGGGTTCATCTGGAACACCGCAGCATCAGACACCTGCGAGACTTACGCTGGGATCTCGTGGCTTCCAGAGGGGATCCACTTTCACTACACCCCGGCGACTGCCACCTCAGTAGCGGACACCTTATCGGGGACCACAGCACCAACAGCAACGTCGCCCGCAGTAGCAGCAGTTTAGGCCTGTTCAGCAGAACAGACCAGGGTTCCAAGCCAGTGGGCCGTCATCTTCTACTTTGGGTACCAGGACTACTGGGCCAAAGAAGGGGTGTTGGACATGTGGGGAGCCACACTACCAGCGTGACTATCCTGTGGAGAGGACTAGAGTGTCTGGATCAGCCGGACCCACTACCATGGGAGATATGGGCAAGGCCATCAGATTCATGCAGCGGTGAATAACCGCCAGGCAGAGCACCAGTCGACTATGCTCGAGATGACAGGTACCATCGTTGACCAGACCCTTAGTGTTTTGATAGATCCTGGTGCTACTAAGAGTTTCATTTCTGGTGCACCGCTAAAGAGGATTAAGGTCAAGGCAGTCGAACAGGATGAGTTTAGCTTTGTGGAGATGGCTTAGGGAGCCAAACAGAAGGTTGGAGGAAAGGTTACAGGCTGTACCCTTAGCCTGGGAGAGTTTTTCATGAGGGTCAACCTGTACGTCACGATCTTAGGATCTTATGATGTCGTGATGGTATGGTTTGGTTGGAATCGCATGAGGTGATACTCAACTGTAAGACGAAACGGCTGAGCTTGGTCGATGATGAAGGACAAAGACGTGTGATAGTAGGACCAAACCAGGGATTTTCCCTGAGGTTCGTCTCTTCCTTACAACTATGGAAGAGTATGCGCAAGGGGTGCAAGCTTTATGCGATCCTTGTGCTAAATGAGAAGGGAGTAGCGGAGGGTCTAGAACACTTTCCAGTGGTGAGAGAGTTTGTGGACATATTTCTAGAGGAGTTACCTGGGTTGCCGCTGGAAAGGGAATTGGATTTTACCATAGATCTGAAATCGGGGACCGAACCGATAGCAAGAACGCCTTATCGGATGTCGACCCCAAAGTTGCAAGAGTTGAAAATGAAACTGAAGGAGTTGCTGGACCTGGGACTGATACGTCCTAGTGTGTTACCATGGGGTGCACCTATTATTTTCATACAAAAGAAGGATGGATCGTGGAGGCTTTGCATTGACTACCGTCAACTGAACAAGGCTACGATCAAGAATCAATATCCCTTACCAAGAATTGATGATCTGTTCGATCAAATGAAGGGTGCGACAGTGTTCTCCAAGATCAATTTTCAATCAAGGTATCACCAGTTACGGATCAAGGAGGATGACGTCCCTAAGACCGCCTTTAAGATGAGGTTTGGACACTACAAGTTCACTGTTTTACCATTTGGACTGACAAACTCCCCAGGAGTATTTATGAGTTTGATGAATGGGGTGTTCCGTGAATACTTGGACAAGTTCGTCCAAGTATTCATTGACGATATTTTGATCTACTCTCAGACGATGGAGGAGCATGATGAGCACTTGCTCTTTGTACTAAAGTGCCTGCGAGAGCACAAATTATTTGGGAAGTAGTCCAAACGCTCTTTTTATCAATCGAGGATTCACTACTTAGGGAATGTCATCTATGGCGAAGGTATTGTCGTGGATCCAGCCAAGGTCGAGGCTATTATGGAATGGCCTGCACCGACGAATTTCACAGAAGTGCGTAGCTTTATGGGTTTAGCAGGATACTATCGACGGTTTATCGAGGGATTTTTGAAGATAGCAAATCCGATCACGGAATTGCAGAAGAAAAACAAGAAGTTTTTTGGGACCGAGAAATGTGCGGAATAATTTAGGAGGCTTAAAGAGTTGTTGACAACAGAGTCGATACTAAAGGTCCTGGACATGGACATGGACTTCTTGGTATGCACAGACGCATCCAAGGAAGGCTTAGGTGGAGTCTTGATGCAAGACGGATGAGTGATTTCTTACATTTCGAGGAAACTGATAAGGCATGAGGAGACCTACGCGACGCACGATTCAGAGTTATTAGCCATTGTATAGGCCTTGAAGGTTTGGAGACACTACCTTGTTGGATGAAAATTTGAACTAAATATTGATCATTGTGGACTACAACACATTTTTACGCAAAGCGACCTGAATGCATGACAACAGCGTTGGTTGGAATTGCTTAGCGAGTACGACTTTGAGATTACTTACATAAAGGGAACGGTGAACCGAGTGGTGGATGCTTTGAGTTGGAGACCACGCATCTTTTCAGTGTTGCCTCCCTAGATGAATCTATGTGAGAAGATTCTCACTTTACAGCGTGACGATGATTGGTACAAGGAGGTCGAGGGTTTTGTTGGACAGAACACAATGATGGTACCATGATATGAGGGATTTTCTATTGATAGCGATGGGTTATTAAGGTTTAAAATTTGGATTTATGTACCGCCAAAGGACAAGTTGAGGATGTTGATCCTGAGAAAGGCTCATAGAGCAGTTTACATGGCTCACCCAGGAGTCACGAAGATGAGGGAAGATCTTAAACCCTTATTCTTCTGGAGGGGAATGAAGGCCGACATAGTTAACTATGTGGCCAGGTGTCTGGAGTGTTAGCAGGTAAAGGCTGAACATAGACACCCAGTAGGATTACTACAACCACATGCCATTCCAGAATCAAAATGGGAAGTTATTTCGATGGATTTTATTGTTGGATTGCCACTAACGGAAAGGAGACACGACTCGATTTTTGTAGTAGTAGACACTCTGACGAAGAGTGCTCACTTTATTCTTGTGCGTACAACGTATCAGGCACCTGACATAGCTAGAGTTTTCATTAGTGAGATTGTGAGGCTGCATGGCGTGCCTAAGAGGATTGTATCCGATCGAGGATCGATGTTTACTGGATGATTTTGGATGAGTTTCCAAGAGGCCCTGGGAACCAAACTTAACTTTAGTACTGCGTATCACCCAGAGACTGGCGGGCAGACAGAATGAACGAACCAAACCCTAGAAGACATGTTGCACATGTATGTGATGGACCAACAAAAGTGTTGGGAAGAATTTTTTCCACTAGTAGAGTTCTCTTACAACAACAGTTACCAGAGCACCATTAATATGGCGCCTTTTGAGTTTCTTTACGGGCGACCATGTCAGACACCCTTCAGTTGGGATCAGCTTGAGGATAGGGTCATGGTGGGACCAGAAATGATCCAAGAAATGGAAGAGTAAATGCAAACCATAAGACAAAGGATTAAATAAGCGCAGGATCGACAGAAGAGTTATGTCGATGCGCACCGAGTCGACCGTAGTTATGAGGTCGGCGATCGAGTCTTCTTGCGGGTTAAACTGCATAAGAGTTCGATCAAGTTTGAAAAGGGAGCTAAAATATCTCCTAGGTTCATGGGACCTTTCAAGATTGTGGAGAGAAAGGGGCCCGTGGCCTACCGACTAGCCTTGCCTGATTCTTTGAGGCGTATGCACGATGTTTTTTATGTATCTGTTTTGAGACATTATATTAGTGATCCTACACATGTGATTGACATGAGTTCCTTGTAGGTATCGGACGAGGGAGCACTCATGGATGAGCTGGTCCACATCTTAGATCATCGCATTCGACAGTTACGACGTCGAACGGTAGATCAGGTCAAGGTCTAGTGGGACAGTTATAGTCCGCACTTGGTGACCTGGGAAGATGCATATGATATGAGCCAGCAGTTTCCATTTTTGTTTGATAGATAGACTTATGATACTGTGATAATTTTATTTCGGCATTTATACTATGAAACTTCGCGATGAAGTTTAGACCAAGAGGGGGTGTATGTAACATCCCGCTCTTGCGCACTGAGAAAACTTATTCTTTGAGGACACTCGCTCGCAAGTGATCTAGAATTTTATGATAAGAAAACATTTATCCTTGATTAGGATGTGATATGATAGATGACATGATGTTTTACTGCTTTGACATGGATAGGTGCTATTGACTCGGTTTTACTGAGTGTGCAGGGTTTTTGACCTTGAGGATGCAGAGGCATTGACGAGACCCCTTGGACTTCGGATTGAGTCAGGGAGTGTGCTTTGGGGTTGATTGTTTACTGTGATTTTAGTATATTTGACTTGATGATATGATGTGGACATGTTCTGATATGATTGTTGATGATGCAGGGTGACGATAGCTTGCCGACCAGACTCACAAATGGAGTAAAGGGGCCACACACGATTTCCAGAGAGGTTGAGGGAGAGGTGTGGACAACAACCCTGCCACAGCCTACTAGCACTCCCGCCGTGGCTCGAACTGTAGGTTAACGATTACCTAGTTCGAGAGGATCCACGATGTCGTGAGGGAAGACTGCGATAGTCGCTCAGGATGATTCTAAGGGGCACACAATAAGGCAGGGGCCTTATTCCTTAGAGCCCTTAGTCTCCCACAAGTTCACCTGGTAGAGTGTTGACTCCAGGGGTTATTGATGTCTACCAATCAATCAAGTTGGCGAGTGGCACCCTTGGAGCACGTGGTGCATCCTGAAGGGCACGTCGAACAAAAGAAACACAAGTTGGCGAGTGGCACCCTTGGATCCCGTGGTGCATTCTGAAGGGCACGTCACGCAAAAGAAACACAAGTTGGCGAGTGGCACCCTTGGAGCACATGGTGCATCCTGAAGGACACGTTGTGCAAAAGAAACACAAGTTGGCAAGTGGCACCCTTGGAGCACGTGGTGCATCCTGAAGGGCACGTCGCACAAAAAAAAAAAACGAGGCGAGTGGCACCCTTGGAGCACGTGGTGCGTTCTGAAGGGCACGTCACATTGATGTTGATGAAGGAACAAACCTAGATGGCCATAAGACATTTTAAGAAATTCTTAAACAACTTCCCTAAATAATTGTCACCCCGTTCAGAATCTAAATCTAAGTCTCAAACTTCTCTAGGGTAAAATTTTGTTTAACCTTAAGAAAAAGGCCCTATAAAAAAAATAAAAAAAAAAATTAAACTAAAACCCACTTAAGTAATAGTTTAGTCTTCATAAAATTCTTGGGGTAAATGAAGAGAGTAAGAATTTAATTAAAACTAATGGATTTAAAAATTGCAAAGAAGAAATTAATTCTCAACTTGGGAAAGTATAAAAAGATGTTAAATTAATAATAAAAGGAAAATATTAAATAGAGCAACTACCATTTTGGCTTTATTAAAAGGGGAAAGAAGGGAAAAACAAAAATTAGGAAACTAAGAATTGGAGGAAACATAATAAAGTAAAGAAGGGAACTTATGGTAAAAAACGAGGTCAACATAGTAAGGAATCTGCAATTAACAACCTTCTAAAATGAACTAAATTAGCAACATCATTTTAGGGAAAGTATTTAAAACATGTAAGGGGATCTAGGAACACCTAGGAGTAAATTTAGGAGAAACTCTAGGTGGGTGAAGGAAATGAGACAATTAATAAATTTAAAGAAAATAATTATTGGAGGAAAGAGGGGGATGGACGACACTTGTGCGAAGGAGAATATTTAGAATATTTTTATTAAAACTTAATTTAAATGTGATTTAGGGAAAGTTAGAGGTGCTAAAATCTCTATAAAATAAAGGGAAGATGAGGAAGAAGGGGATCGACGGTTAGCGTAACGTTACGCTGCCAGATTTGTGACTTGACTGATTACTTGTGGGGAGTTGGGATTTTCCAACTCGGATAGGAGTGGTAGCTCGGCCTTGCGAGGCGAGCTGGGAAGCTAGACGTACCATCTAGATAGTGTGTGGCCCCTTTGCAACTCGGGGAACTAAGGGGGAAGCAGAGTATCCCTAGCGATTGGCTGGGAGGTACCGGTGAGGTCTCGATGGACGACGAGCTGGAGCGGCACGGAGCGCGTGGATGACACTCAGAGTAGGCAAGGGCAACAGTACGCATCTTTGTTTAATGATAGTATGTTGTTAGAATGTATGATTAGGATCTGCATGTGCAATTGAGTAGGTGGTTGATTGTCTAGTCTCATGACCTTGAAATTTTAATGATGGCAAGGTTCCTTAATTTTGCGTTCTAATCGTTGGTCAAGTTAGCTTTGCTTGTTATATAAATGTTAGATGAACCAACCTGGTGTTGCATAACCCCCCTTCATAACCTAACTCTGTGATGCCCTCTTAAATGGCCCTGTTTCCTTTTTAAATTATTGTGGCCCTGTTTCCTTTTTAAATTATTGTGGCTGTGATTAACTCTTTGGACAGTCACCCTTGATGTCAACTTTATCCCCTAACTGCCGATGTTCTCCCACTTTATCCCCTGCATTGTTGGTTGTGTTTTCAGTGAACCTGTAGATGACTGCGAGCCAATGTGAGGCTTGGTTGTGTGCCCAACCTTTGGCCGTTCTTCGGATTTCCTGAGCAGGGAATAGTTTAGTCGTGAAGGAATGAATAACTCTTATCACATGCCACCGTTATATCATGTTTTGGTTATGCACAGTGAAGCAATCTTCATCCCCTTTGAAATTTTATATTTAGGCTCAGCGATTTATCTTTTTTTGTGTCATTATACCTTCTGTAGACTGCGCCCACTATTTGCATGGTGAAATCTTGGGACTGCGATGAATCTTAACTTCACAGCGAGCCTTACGAACTGTGATTTTGTTTTTTTTGAAATTAATTTTTCCCTTCCGCCACTTGCCTTGGAAACAAATTATGTGTTGATTGTCCACCATTTCGACACAACAACTTACCACCATTTTGTACAACGATTACCCTATGTTGATGGCGAGTTTCCCCTCCAGTGGACCACGATTTCGCACTGGACATTAAACTCTTCACAGCGCATGAGGTGATGCATGAGGAGCTAGTTATGGCTTGCGTCAATAACCCTGTACTTCAACTAAATAACCCTCATCGCCTTGTTTCTCAGACACTGCCAACCTTTCTACACACCCATAGCTGGGAACGTCGGGGTATTTTAGGATCACTTCCATCTGCATGTGTTAAGCTTAGTTTTATTACTTGTATTTTTTCTTTATCCTTCATTAAACTCTGTGATGGTGGCCACCAGGTGAAACCCAGCTGTAGGTTAAAGCCCGTCCCTCTAGGCTGGGATTTATTACACCT
Organism: Picea engelmannii; assembly: GCA_009831015.1. Classification (NCBI taxonomy): domain Eukaryota; kingdom Viridiplantae; phylum Streptophyta; class Pinopsida; order Pinales; family Pinaceae; genus Picea; species Picea engelmannii. Next base: position 706,829 of record ML796674.1, read on the forward strand.
TAAAGAATTGAAGTCGTCCAATTCGCCCCTGTAGCTGATAAATCCATAAATTTGCCTGGGCGCTTGATAAATTCGTGCTTAGCCCCTCTTGCCTCTGCAACTGGTGAAGGGCCGCGTTCGACGCTTGCAGCACACGTCCTCCCACTATGCACTGCATGAATAGATGTCTGAGCCTTCAGGAGGGAGTTGTCGAGTGATTCTTGGATAACGACAGTCACCATCTGGGATTTGCCGTTGATTCTTCCTCTGACCTCTGCCAGTCTTGGCTTCCATCTTGATGCGCGAATTTTGGCACGCGCGCATCGGTTGCCAGAATGGTTTCTGACCGGTACTCTTAGCCGCTAACCATTTTATCTTGTTAACCTAAACTGTGATAGGAAGGGTGTAACGGTTGGGTCTGTATTATATTGTTAGGATATGCAGATTTAACTGTTTTGTGACTGTAAGTGTATAGTTGGGATAAACAAAATTTGTAAGGTCAATGATCGATATCATTAAAGGATAAGGTCATGGTTATTTTGATGGCCTGGTCATTGTAATATCAAAAGTAAGAATATAGTGATTTTACGAAAAGTCATCAAAATTTCATTGTTATGTATGACCAATAAAATGTAAGGTCTTTGTTGTTTTACATTTAAGACTGGATTGACTTACATTTTTATATTGAAAATTGCGTTGGATTTTACTTACTTTTTATATTTAAGGAAATAAAATAGCACTGGATTTTACTTATATGTTTATATTTAAGGCTATTAGATAGCGCTGGGAAAGGGTTTTATCTATAATTCTATATTTAAGACTGTTAGATGGAGCGGGAAAAGGATATTAATAGAATGATGAATAAACAAGGTAGCTTGTACTTTTATTTTCTAGATGATAAATTTTTCACTGAGATTATTTAATTATTGTGGAATGATTTGTAAATACAAAGGTAACATAAATTTTATGAACTTGGTAGTGATGATTAGCATTGATTAATGAGCTGTTGATAATAATGTAAATGCTTTTATTGATAATTGTTTAAGTTTCAATTGGTTATATTACTAGGTTTGATTTAACAAGTTGTTGCAAGTAGTTGTGAGTCATGTCAATTTAGGGTAGGACCTTGAATAACCAGACTTGGTTTTAGAGTTTTCATTATCTTGTAATATGATTGTTATTATTGCAAGGTTATCATAATATAGAAGGTGATGTGGTTATGATTAGTCATTGTAGTTTTATTGCATGGGTAGCATGCTAGAAGTATTGTGATTTAATTAAATTGCAAAGGTCTTCACAATATAAGATGGGATGTGGTTATGGTAATGTTATTGTATAGGTAACATATAAGATGAACTGAGATGATAATGTAATGGCGGAGTTATGTTAATAGTAGCATAATGTTTTTATTATATTATTGTAAAGTTGTTGAGATTTTGTTGAATTGTTAACATATAATGAAATGTCATTGAACTAAGTACAATCGATTGTTATGAGTTAGTAATTGGGGAACAACAATTAATGGAATTTAATGGAGTAGCTAGTCTAAATTTAATGCCCATTTGAGTCATAGATAATGCCTTTTCTTAACAATGGTCAGTCGTTGTCGGAGTCCTTCGGAATTGCGCTTTCCGTACAGTTCGTGGTCGTTCATTTAATTATTTTTGTACTTGATTGTAATCAGTTACTTGCTTGGTCTGCTTGTGTCGGGCGGGATGTAGACACCTCCATGTTCCTCAGAACAGTCACCAGCCCTGAGACCTTAAATGGTTAAAATCGATGGGAACCTGGGCTTGAGCGTTTCTTATGTGTCTTGGAGGTCCTAACCATTGCAGGGTAGGATGGATGGGTAGTCAATCTTGCTCATGGTCGATTGATCGTCATTAAATGCATGAAGTTACTTGATGTGCATCTTACGTCAACTTGTTGTGTTCTTCGTTGTTTCATCTTGTTAGTCGTCGGGTGGCGACACAGAGACGAATGTGTTGTTTCCCTTGTACACGTGTGCACACACTTTTAAAAACAAAAAAAAATTGCACTTTTTATAAGAGGTTTGTTGTCGTAACAAGGAGGTTCGCTACACCTTATCCTCATGAACCCAACACAACTCAAATGGGTTCAAACAGACACTGTATGAGTGATATATCGTGGTTTGTTCATTTTGCCAAACAGGCAAAATTTTGCTGACTGTATAGTCCGTATAGTCCATACAGGCTGATGGGGCAGGGTAGGGACCCACACGTGGCAGCTGAGTTGGCAGTGTTGAGTTGGTAGTCTAGTGGTGGATACATGGATGAATCATTTGTTGACACATGGCATCTTTTTGGCAAGTTGTATGGTGCCACGTGGCCCAGGCGTGGGTTGCCATGTGGCACCCTATTATGGTTTATATGTTATGTTGGAGTCCGCGGGGGTTGAACCTTGGACCTCCCGCACAGGTGGAAAGTGTTTTGTCAAGGGTTGGGCTACCAACCTACCCGTGCTATGGTTCATATCTTATAATGTATTCATATTTATTTGAATTAAATGTTGTGGTTAGTTTGGAGGGGGTCTGGGCTGGGGCTTGTCCCCAACCCCTAGTTGTATTTGCATTCCCATATGACCCTACCTCTCAAAGTATTGCACGGGGTTTAAAACTTCAAATGGTTCTCCCCCATACACCGACACTTTTCACAACCACAACAGTTGCAACAGATGCCAAAAATTGCGCTGGGACGTGGTCATATGGCCCACGCATCCAACTGCTCCATCGGTTTGGGTGCTAAGTCCCCTAATTGTGTGAAACAATTGCGTGATTTGAGGAAATGGGCATGCGTGCTGGTTTTAGGCACGGGAAATGCCCATAAGACAGGTTACACACACATAGGTGTGAATTGGTGAACCAGAGACAACAAGCTTGAAGGAGAAAACTTCCAGGAGGTCTATCTTCTTCGTGTTTTTCCCAAACCAGGTGAAAAAAGAGCCCAGCTAGGGGTTTTTGGATGTTCTGGAGCCATTGGAGCCATCTATTTGGAATTTTGAGCATTGTAAAGCATTTTTATCACTTTGAACAATTAATATAAAAGATCCATTGGAAGTTGGACCAAGAGATGTAGCCCAAGAGAGGGGTGAACTTCTTTATCATTTTTTTGTGTTATGTGTTTACTGTTAGTTGTTAATTGTTGGTTATTATGTGCATATTGAATGTGAAAACTCTCTAGTTTATGTGTTTTCAAACTGATCCTTTTTCCCAAGCACACATAATTAAAAACTTGCAAATGTTTCAAGATACAAGCCTTTTTCATTTTCAGATCAAGTTGGTATCAGAGAATAGGTTTTTGAAGGATTGATTGTTTGCAAGTGTTTGTTTTCTAATGCTTACAAGGTTGAAGATCACAAGAGGAGAAGTTCAACTTGTAGATCCAAGTTCTCAACTTTTAGGAAGAAGGACTACACAATCACCTCAAGCTTCAAGGAGATATTCACCAAGTATGGATCATGAGGAGAGTCATGGAACTCTTCCTTCAGAGGAGGAAACTGATGCACGAGCATCGTAAGCAGCCAGTCAAGCAAGCAACGTAAAAGGCAAAAGACAGCTGGAAAAGCACCAATGCATGTTTTTGAAATGTTTTGAAAAATTAATGAAGCAGATATTAATGTGATAGTTGGGGAAGTGTACTTACATTTATATCTTAGATGTTGTAAATAGATCTTGAGCATTGCTCTCATCTGTAGAATGTAAAGGCATTTATACATAATTAATGAAAGTAGGTAGATTTGAATTCATAGATTAAACAGTTTAGAGAGTAGGAAGGAAAATAGATATAGACACCCTCACCCTTGTATTATTAGAGGGAGAACATTATCATCATTGAAAGATGAAGTAGAGAGTTGTAGAGAAGAACCCATGTACAGAAGCACTTGAGTTAATATATGAAGCTTTGACTCAATTTTCATGGTGTTATGATGCTTATTGTTTACATTTGTTGAATGGTATGCTTACAGTAGTTTTATTTTCTCTTTTTACGCATTTGTTTCAATGTTGTGTTGATTGTGTGATTTCATGTTAAGTATATGAAGTCTGAGAGAGGAGAAGAATGAGTTTCAATTATTTCTCATCCTGAGAGTTCCTGCAAGGAGTGCAGTGAAACGTCTGCAGGGTGTGCGTTGACAAGAGTCTGAGTTTTATCTCAGAAAGCTCAGGAGAGATACCGTTGTTCTCGTACCAACATAAGTGCAGGTGAAGTACAGAGTCGTGCAAGGTGTGCGCAGGCTAGTTGAAACCTTAAAATTTATCAACTAAGGTGAAGGTAGAAGGACTGTTGTTGCAAAGAGTGCACAGAGTTGAGGACTCAAATAACCAAAGGTTATTTGAAATATTGCCGGAAGGACTGTGAGAAAAATTCATTTTGGGGACTTGAGTTTGCAAGTGAAATCTCAGGAGAGGTAGTACCTTTGAAGTGTTCAAAGGGAGACGAAAGTCGAAAGCATCTCATAAAAAAACAAGTTCAAGAGGGAGAACACTGATTCGTCTAGCAAAAGTCATTGAGGAGTGAATTGGGTGGTCGGAATTCTCTGAGGAGAACTCGCGAAATCACATGGACCGTTGGATCCCGTAGATCTGTGAGAAGGTTAAGGTTGAGTGCCTTTCAGTATTCAGAAAGTTCAGAAGGAGTAACGACCATTGGATGAGAAGCGTCAAGAGCCATTGATCTTGTGCTCGAAATTTTCTATTTTGGGTTTCAGAGTTTGGAGTGACAAGTGATTTTGGAGTCACTGCATCACAAACTCCCAGTACGCGAAATCGTGCCAGTCGTCGGATCAGGGGAGGCTCACATCTGTTGATCTCCTTTGAAGTGGAATCTCAGTATTTTGGTATTTTAGGGTTTGTCATATCAGGAATCTTGATGATAAGGAGTGGGGGCGCTTAGCATTGAAAATCCAAACGTCGCGAAATGCGACATGCCTTGGGGTGAATTTTGGGATTTTGGCATTTCGACACTTTGAGTTTCAGACTCCCTGGTTTGCAAAAAGCCGAAAGATCTAGAGTCATCAGATCGTGGAGGATCTTAGCCGTAGAACACGTTGGAGGCGAGCTTTCAGGAATTCAAAGATCGAAGATTTAGAAGGTGAGGAACCTTTCTGATGTGGATCTCGCAAGTCACGAAATTCCGAAGAGTGAAAGAAAAAATTCTTGAAAACATTGAAGGACAATAGCCATGGGCCCAATCGGGTTTCGAGGTTCTGGGAGTCAAGAGGCAGAGTTGCATGTCAACGCAACTCCCAAAATTGTGAAAAGGAAAAAGATGAAAGATGGGTCCTAAGCATTAATCGGAGGATATGTGTGACGGAAGTCAAGGGAGTGGTCAAGCTTTGGGGAAAATATTGAAAGACCTTCAATCTCGCTAAAAGGGGAAATTTCAGAAACTGGAAAATCATAAGGGAAGAGGAACGAGTGTTGGTCGATCACTCAAGTTATGAAAAGATGAAATAAGTGGCAACAAGAGGCATGTGTTCGGCACATTGAAGGAGTCAACCCTCATTGACATTTTTAGTTTCGGAGGTTGAAGAGACAAGGGGCTCGACAACAGGATTTGCGAAATCGCAAAATCCGAAATCCTGAAAGGAAAAGAAAAGCACTGGTTATATTTGTTGGTTAGTTGTGGAATATGCCTTGTGTGTGTGGTATTCCCTGTGGGGAAACCAAAGAGTCAATCGGACTCAGGGGAAGATTTGGAATGATCCTAAGACCGGGAGGTCACGCAGAACCTGCTGAGGTAGGGGGTGTTGCGTCAGTGTGGTATCAGAGCCCAGACCAAGTTCTTTTCTTTCTGTAGCAGAGAGAACAGGGGAACATTTTTCAGCCATGTTGATGAGAAGAAGAGATAGCCCAATGCCAATGCCTGATCCAACAAGAGAAAGATAAATGTGCGAGTTACGTGCCAGGATTGATTCCATGGAGACAACACAGAGGCACACAGTTGACGCTGGGGATATCAGTGAAGCTGAAAGTGAAAATGAAGCTAGACACGAAGGAGAAGAAGTTGCAGTCGAAGATGCTACGGATGAATGCCTTTTTAGGGTTGTTGCAAGGATAGGTGCCAGAGTGAAAATGGACATTCCAGTGTATGAGGGAAACTTGGATGTTGAATAGCTTCTAGACTGGATTAGAGCTCTTGATAAATACTTCGACTATGAGGATGTCAAGGAAGACAAGAAGGTCAAACATGCCATTACTAGACTTAAAGGGCATGCAACACTATGGTGGGATGAACTGCAGGCTTACAGATGGTGCAAGGGAAAACAGAAAATCAAAAGCTAGGATAGAATGATTGCAAAGATGAAAGCCAAATTTATACCCATGGATTATCAAATCACTCTGTTTCGGAGGATGCAGAATTTGAGACAGAAGTTGATGTCAATGAAAGAATACACTGAAGAGTTCTACAAGATAAACATCAGAGCAGGTCATCAAGAAAGCGATAATGAAAAGGTTGCCAGGTATATGAATGGTCTGCGATATGACATTCAAGATGAGATGAGCATGATGACCATTCGGACTGTGGAAGATGCTTATCAGATGACTCTGAAAGATGAAGAGAAGCTGAGATGGAAGTAAGGTCAAAGAGGCCAAGGTAGAAGTCAAGCCAGAGGCAAAACAATTGCCCAAGACAGAAATCAGAAATCTAAAGAAGAGGGAAGAAACCTCAAACTCAACATGAGAGAGGAGGAAGCTCACAGAGAGGAAAGTACGCTGATAGAAATACTTTTCCTTGAGCCAGAGGAAGAGGAAGAGGTAGAGGAGGTGAAGTGAAATGCTTTGTCTGTGGAAAGATCGAACATAAATCCTATGAGTGTCCAGATAAGAAGAAATATAGTGGTGAAACTCACATTGCCGAAGCTCAAGGATGGAATGTTGAGGCAGAAGACAATGAGGGTGGAAGATCTTTGATGATAAGGAAAGTTCTCTTGAAGCCAGAGAAAGAGGCAGAGAAGCCAGCCCAAAGAAACAGTCTGTTTCGGACTTCTTGCAAAACCAAAGACAGGGTATGCAAGGTCATAGTGGACAGCGGTAGCACAGACAATCTCGTATCTACAGAGATGGTAGAAAAGCTGGAGCTGGAGATTGTTGTACATCCAAGGCCATACATAGTTTCGTGGCTACAAAAAGGACACCAAGTAAATGTCACTAAACAATGTTTAGTTGAATTTAAAATAGGAGGATCTAAAGATGAAATATTATGTGATGTCATTCCCATGGATGTTTTTCATCTATTGTTGGGTATACCATGGCAATATGACATAAACGTAGTTCATGATGGGAAAAAGAACACATACACCCTGGAGAAAAATGGTAGGACTCACATGTTGCTGCCAATTAAGGATAAAGAAGTGAAAACAGAGATAAGTAACATTGTACTTCTCATGAGTGGGAAGGAACTTCTTAATGAGGTTAAGAAGAAGGAAGACACACAATTTATTGTGGTCAGGAAGCCTAAATTGTTTTTGACCAGTACAAGAATAGCTGATTTACCAGAAGAAATCCAAGAATTGCTAGGAGAGTTTGTTGATATAGTAGTGGACGAACTACCTTGTTCATTGCCACCTATCAGGAGTATAAGTCATCATATTGACCTTATACCTGGAGCTAGTTTTCCAAACAAAGCCACGTACAGATTGACGTTGCAGGAAAATGAAGAGGTCAAGAGACAAGTCCAAGAGTTAATGGAGAAAGGATTGATTAGAGAAAGCTTGAGTCCATGCGTTGTTCCGACAGTGCTCAGCCCAAAGAAAGACGAAGGCTGGAGAATGTGCACAAACTCAAGGGAAATAAATAATATTACCATCAGATATAGATTTCCATTACCAAGGATGGATGACTTGATAGATTGCTTGAGTGGAGCAAAGTTTTTTTCAAAGATTGATTTGAAAAGTGGGTATCATCAAATTCAAATGAGAGAAGGTGATGAATGGAAGACAACATTCAAGACGAATGAGGGGCTGTATGAATGGCTTGTCATGCCATTTGGCTTAACGAATGCACCCAATACTTTCATGAGGTTGATGAATGAATTCCTGAAGGATTTCATTGGGAAATTCGTCATCATATATCTTGATGATATATTAATCTTCAACAAAACAGGAGCAGGACACTTGAAGCATTTAGCTATAGTAATGAAAAGATTACATCAAGAGAAATTGCTGATAAATATGAAGAAATCATCATTTATGAGGACAAAACTCATTTATTTGGGTTTTGTTATCTCTGAAAATGAGTTGAAGATGGATCCAAAAAAGGTAGATGCAATTAAGAATTGGCCATCACCGAAGAGTGTGTTTGAAGTTCGAAGCTTCCATGGTTTGGCAAGTTTCTACAATAAATTCATTCGAAATTTCAGTGGAATTAGCACATCGATGATGGATACGGTGAAGAAAAGACATAAATCTTTTCACTAGACAGAAGAAGCAGAGAAGAGATTCAACCTACTGAAGAAGAAGATCATGGAGCAACCAATTCTGGTTTTGCCAGATTTTAGCAAGACATTCCAGGTCAGGTGTGACGTGAGTGGATTTGCAATTGGAGCGGTCTTGAGCCAAGATGACAAGCCGATCGCATACTTCAGTGAAAAACTGAATGAAGTGAAGATCAAGTACTCAACATATGACAAAGAATTCTATGCAGTCATACAAGCGCTAAAGAAATGGAGACATTATTTGGTTCCCAAAGAGTTTGTTTCATACAATGATAATCATGCTTTACAATTCGTGACTCGAGAGGAGAAGTTAAACCAAAAACATGTTAAATGGGTTAAATTCATGTAGAATTTTACTTTTGTGATTAATCATATTTCTGGAACTGCTAACAAAGTTGTTGATGCTTTGAGCAGGAAATGTTTGCTTATGCAGGAATTCAGAGTCAAGACTTTGGGTTTTGATAACCTCAAAGAAATGTATAGGGATGACCTAGATTTTAAAGAGGCATATGAGGCATCTGAGAATCCAGTTCTCAGGGACATAAGCTAATGGGATGAATACATGATCTAGGATGGGTTATTATTCCGAGGTAATCAGCTATGTATTCCAAAATTCTCCATGAGGGAGAATTTGCTGAAAGAAAAACACAGTGGAGGATTGGCCGGACATTTTGTTCATGATAAGACATTCTCAAAGTTGAATGGCTCATATTTTTGGCCAGGGATGAGGATAGATGTTAAGAAATTTGTGGACAGATGCAGGATTTGTCAGCACACAAAAGGGAAAAGGTAGAACACATGGTTATATCAACCATTACCCATACCAGAAATGTCATGGGATGCAGTGAGCATGGATTTTATATTGGGACTGTCAAGAACACAGAGAGGCTATGATTCAATCTTTGTGGTAGTCGACAGAATTTAAAAAATGGCACATTTCATACCATGTCAGAAAACCAATGACGCAACTCATATTGCGAACCTGTTTTTCAAGGAAGTCGTCAGACTTCACGGCTTGCCAAGGAGTATCGTGTCTGATTGAGATACCAAGTTTGTAGGAAATTTTTGGAGGACCTTATGGAAAAAGTTGGGGACAAGTTTTTCTTTTAGCTCAACATATCATCCTCAGACGGATGGGCAGACAGAAGTCGTGAACATAAACTTGGGTGATTTTTTGAGGAGCTTAGTGACTGAACACCACAGTCAATGGGATCACATTCTGCCACGGGAGGAATTTTCTTATAATGATTCGCTTAACAGAAGCACAGGGCAGAGTCCATTCCATATTGTATATGGAATGTATCCAAGGGGAGTTTCTAAATTGAAAGATTCGGAACAAGCTGAATTTAGGAGTGCTAGTGCAGAAGACTTTGCAGAAGGAATGAAGGAGCTTCACAGATGAGTCAAGGAGTGATTGCAGAGTTCAAGTCAAGAATACAAGCGAAGAGCAGATCAATATAGGCGAGAACTTCAATTTGAAGTTGGTGATCTGATTCTTGCACATCTGAGGAAAGAGAGGTTCCCAAGGGGAACATATAACAAATTGAAGATGAAAAATATTGGACCATGCAAGGTCATGAGGAAATTTGGGGCAAACACATATGAGATTGAATTACCTGAGGGGATCAGAATCTCACTGATATTCAATATTGCAGATTTGTACCCTTACAGAGCTGAAGAAGTAGGAGCAGAGAAGGAACAGAAAGAGATTCAATGGACAAAACAAATGCCTATAGCTGAAAAGCCACAGATGGAAGGCATAATTGATAAAAGGATTAGCAAAAAGACCAGGAGAAAAGAGTATTTTGAATACTTGGTCAAATGGAAGGGACATCCAGTTGAAGATGCTAGTTGGGAAGATGAAACCTAAATTCATAAGCATGGATGGACCGTGCAAGAGCTCATGAACATGATTTCATGAAAATTTTCAAGCGAGGGAGTATGATGTAGGAGCATCGTAAGAATCCAGCCAAGCAAGCAACGTAAAAGGCGGAAGACAGCTGGAAAAGCACCAGCGCACATTTTTGAAATGTTTTGAAAAATTAATGAAGCGGATATTAATGTGATAGCTGGGGAAGCGTACTTACATTTATATATTAGATGTTGTAAACAAATCTTGAGAATTTCCCTCATCTGTAGAATGTAAAGGCATTTATACGTAATTAATGACAGTAGGTAGATTTGAATTCATAGATTAGATAGTTTAGAGAGTAGGAGGGAAAATGGATATAGATACCCTCACCCTTGTATTATTATATCATTAGAGGGAGAACATTAACCTCATTGAGAGATGAAGAAGAGAGCTATAGAGAAGAACCCATGTACATGAGCATTTGAGTTAATATATGAAGCTTTGACTTAATTTTCATGGTGTTATGATGCTTACTATTTACATTTGCTGAATGGTATGCTTACAGTTGTTTTATTCTCTCTGTTTATGCATTTGTTTCAATGTTGTGTTGAATGTGTGATTTCATGTTAAGTATATGAAGTCTGAGAGAGGAGAAGAATGAGTTTCAATTGTTTCTCATCCTGAGAGTTCCTGCAAGGAGTGCAGTGAAACGTCCGCAAGGTGTGCGTTGACAAGAGTCTGAGCTTTATCTCAGAAAGCTTAGGAGAGATACTGTTGTTCTCATACCATTAGAAGTGTAGGTGAAGTACAGATCCGTGCAAGGTGTGCGCAGGCTAGCTGAAACCTTAAAATTTATCAACTAAGGTGAAGGTGGAAGGACTGTTGTTGCAAAGAGTGCACAGAGTCGAGGACTCAAATAACCAGTGGTTATTTGAAATATTGCTACAAGGAGTGTGAGCATAATTCCTTTTGGGGACTTGAGTTTGCAAGTGAAATCTCAGGAGGGGTAGTACCTTTGAAGTGTTCAAAGGGAGATGAAATTCGAAAGCATATCATAAAAAAACAAGTTTAGGAGGGAGAACACTGATTCGTCTCGCAGAAGTCATTGAGGAGTGAATCGGGCGGTCAAAATTGTCCGAGGAGAACTTGAAAAATCACATGGATTGTTGGATCCCACATATCTATGAGAAGGTTAAGGATGAGTGCCTTTCAATATTCAGAAAGCTCAGGAGGAGTAATGACCATTGGATGAGAAGCGTCAGGAGTTGTTGATCTTGCGCTCGAAATCTGCTATTTCGGGTTTCGGAGTTTGGAGTGACAAGTGATTTTGGAGTCACTGCATCGCAAAATCCTGGTACGTGAAATCGTGCCAGCCATCATCTCAGGGGAGGCTCACAGTCATTGATCTCCTTTGAAGTGAAATCTCAGTATTTTGGTATTTCGGGGTTCGGCATACCGAGAATCTTGATGACAAGGAGCCGAGACGTTTAGCATTGAAAATCCCGATGTCGCGAAACGCAACATGCCTTGGGGTGAATTTTGGGATTTCAACATTTCGACACTTTGGGTGTCGGGAAGTAGAGGAGGCAGTGATATTTGGAATCGAGAGTTTCAGACTCCTAGGTTCATGAAAAGTCGAAAGATCCAGAGTCATCGGATCATGGAGGATCTCAGTTGTAGATCTCATTGGAGGCGAGGTTTCAAGAATTCAGAGATCGGAGTTTCCGAAGGTGAGGAACCTTTCTGCTATGGATCTCGCTAGTCACGAAATCCTGAAGAGTGAAAGAAAAAATTCCCAAAAACATTAAAGGACAATAGTCGTGGGCCCAATCGGGTTTCGGAGTTCTGGGAGTCAAGAGATAGAGTTTCATGTCAACACAACTCCCGAAATCGTGAAAAGGAAAAAACCAAAAGGTGGGTCCTAAGAATTAATCGGAGGATACGTGTGACAGAAGTCAAGGGAGTGGTCAAGATTCAAGGAAAATCCTGAAAGACCTTGAATCTTTCCAAAAGGGGAAATTTCAGAAACCAAAAAATCATAAGATAAGAGGAACGAGTGTTGGTCGATCACTCAAGTTATGAAAAGCCGAAATAAGTGGCAAAAAAAGGCGTGTGTTCGATGCATTGAAGGAGTCAACCCTCGTTGATGTTTTGGGTTTCGGAGGTTGAAGAGACAAGGGGCTCGACAACAGGATTTGTGAAATCCGAAATCCTGAAAGAAAAAGAAAAGCCCCAATCATATTTGTTGGTCAATTCTGGAATACGCCTTATCTGTGTAGTATTCCCTATGGGGAAACCAAAGAGTCAATCTGATTCAAGGGAAGATTTGGAATGATCCTAAGACTGGGAGGTCGCGTAGAACCTGCTGAGGTAGGGGGTGTTGCGTCAGAAACTTTCAAAAAGGATTTCTATGATATGACAGAAATGGTGAAAGTCTTGTTTGAAGAAAGAAATGCAAGATTGCAAGGTGAAAGCTCCAACCCTCCAAAGGGAAATGGAGACAGTGGTGATAAAACTCCAAAAGGAAATGGAGGGAATGGTGATTCTCCACCTCCCTCACCTCCATATTCCACTTCTTCTACCATTTCACAACCACCTCCAAATTCTACGAAAGGACATGGTAAAATTCCTCCACAAACTCCTTTGTTAAAGCTTGATATTAAGTTTGAATTTCCAATATACAATGGAGAGGTAAATGCTGAGAAATTAGATAACTGGATTCGTTAGATTGAAGTGTATTGTAGGATACAAAGTATTCAATATGTAGAAACCAAGATTCAACTTGCTTCTTTAAGATTGGACAGTGCAACACTCATTTGGTGGGAAGCCAAAACTCAAAAGGACATGAAGAAACATGGTAATGTTGTATCCTCTTGGAATGATTTTATTGTTGCAATTAAAATGAAATTTTATCCATTTGCATACATGCATAAAGCTATTATGGATTGGCAAAACTTTAAACAAGCTAAAGGGCAAAGTGTGCAAAACTTTACTCAATAATTTAGAAGAAGAGCTTTGGTTTTGGGTATAGATTTGTCTTCTCAAGAAACTTTACTCAAATACATTGGAGCTTTACATAGCTACTTGAGGCATACAATACTTATGTTTAACCCTTCAAATCTAGATGAAGTTTGTGTATAGGCAACTCATTTGGAAGCAAGAGGGAGGAATGAACCTCAAAAGGGTAGTAAAAAGCCATTTAGTCATGGATACAAGGGAAAGAGGAAGTTCAAGGGAAATGGGAAAAAGAATGCTTCAGTTAAGAAAGAGGGAGAAAAACTTACATGTAAACATTGTTCAAAGGATGGCCATGATAAAGACCATTGTTGGAAACTTCATCCTGAAAAGAGACCCAAAAAGTTCAACAACAAAGGGAAACCAAATACTGTTGCAACCACACAACATGATTTAGGTTATGGTTCGGGTGATGAAACAAAAATTACATCCATGGGTTTTCAAGGTAAGGGTTCTATTGTAAGTACTAGTTCTTCAAGTAGTAGTAGCCTCAATGAAACTCAACATGAAAAAGAAAGAATAGAGATTTTCCACATAAGGGTTATTTCAAAGCATACCAAGATAGATACTCTTTTTGATATTGTATCTCAAGCAAACCTCATATCTAAGGACACAATCAAGAATTTAAAATTGGAGACTATTCCACATCCTAGACCATACCCTCTAGGATGGATATGTGACAATGCCAAATTGCATGTGACAAGAAGGTGTAAACTTAGATTTGCGATCACTGCAAATTTTATAGATGAGATAGAGCTTGATGTTATTCATTTGGATATCTATGGTATTGTGTTGGGAAGTCCATACTTATATGATAGGAGAGCCATATTTCATTGCCATGATAACAAGTATCATTTGTTTAAAAATGGATTTGAGTACATTGTTAGAGAACATACAAAGAAGTTGAATTTGTCACTTGTAAATGCAGGACAAATGAAGAGATTAGTCAATGCTAGTAAGAATTTTGTCCTCTTGATGATAAAACCCAAAGACAATGTTGAAAAAGAAGTTTTCCAAGGTTGTGATGCAAAGTTGAAATCTGATTTATATGAGGTTGTTAACCAATATGATGAGATGTTTCAGAAACCAAAGGGATTATCCCCAAGAAGGGGTATCCAACATGAGATACAATTGCATCAAGATTTCCCTCTTCCAAACATTGGTATGTACAGGATGTTAGTGATGGAGAATGTTGAAATTAAAAAACAAATCCAAGAGTTGCTTGACAAATGGGTCATCATGCCAAGCACATTTCCACGTAGATCACCAATTGTTTTAGTGCCAAAGAAAGATGGTACATGGCACATGTGTGTAGATTTCAAGGCCTTGAACAAGATTACGACAAATAATCATTATCCTCTTCCTAGAATTGATGATTTGCTTGATCAATTGAAAGATTCTAAGTATTTTACTAAGTTGGATTTGAGAAGTGGATATTATCAGATTAGGATTGTTGAAGGAGACACATGGAAGACAACTTTCAAAACAAAGCAAGGTTTGTTTGAGTGGATGGTAATTCCATTTGGACTTTGCAATGCTCCCGCTACTTTCATGAGAGTCATGAATGATGTTTTAAGGCCTTTTCTTGATGATTGTGTTATTGTCTACATGGATGACATTTTGATTTTTAGCAAATCTCATGAAGAGAATGTTATGCATGTAAAGAAAGTTTTAGATGTCTTGAGGAAAGAAAAGTTGTTTTTGAATATTTCTAAATGTGAGTTTGGGAAGACCTCACTTATTTACTTGGGGCATATTGTTGGAGGAGGAGAACTGAAAATTGATCCATGTAACCTCCCCGTCCATCCATGTTGGGCCATGCTACGCCAGAGATCTCTTACGTTCTCTCTGTGGAACATACTGTAACATACCCAACATCTAACTAAGCTATGCCACATAAATTTTTCGAACTGCATCCAATTAAAATACATATGCACACATAAATCTTATGGAAGCATATATATATAAAAACGTATACAGAAAAATACGTTATGTAAATGCACATATTCATACTAAAATGAAAGTAAACATATACATGCAACATATACAATAAATACCCATAAATTTACAGACAGTTATAAACACACATAAGATAAGCCCATAATTATAAGCACGTAAATAATAATGCAGCATGTAAATTTATCACCCAGATTGACACTTATCTTGGTAAGAATGTCACCAACTGCATGCAGACCTTCCATGAACCTCCCAGCCTTAGACCACACTATTCATCACTCTCAACCGTGAGTCACCCCCGAGCTGGGAATAAACTCCACCCAGGTAAAGGGATTCCTAACCAGGCTAAAGGCTCATAGACAATAGGAAGGAGTCCGTCTCAGGTGCCAAATCAAACTAACAACCCATAGTCCCTCATTCCCCACATGGATGTCCCACCCAGGAAGTGTGCCCCTTTTCTGCTCAATAGTCCTTTGACTGCCCCACTTCCTTTCCAGGCTTCAGCATCAGGCTGGACAGGAAGTCTCATAGCACTGTAGCTATAGTTCAACACCTTTAGGAAATCAATCCCCAACAATTCTCTCACCCAGAGAATTGCTCATGGGCTTGACAACCTGCTTCTTCAGTGCAGCACCCAAGCTAACTAGATACAACAACACAATTGGCTATGGATACGGGTTCAGGTACAGTCATGAAGATACAAAGGATAGCTCAATGGGTGTGAATACTCATGGATGATTGACTGGATGGATGAATGATGGAAGGAATGATGGAAAAGATGATAGGAAATGAACTAAGTCCCAACAATATGTATGCATGTCCCCAACTTGACACTTGTCATGTTGAGAGATACTTTGACCCACTTGTACCCAACTTTAGAACTTAGGATAAAATAATTATCCATACTTTATGATTTAAGAAATATCAATATAATATTCCTTTTTGGATTAAGTTCCTTAGCTTAGCCCCTTTCTTGAACTTATCCCCTCCTTTTCCATAACTAGTGGATTCTAGTCCCCCATCTCTTTTATCGTGGTCGGTCTACACGCAACAATGTATTTTATATTAATTATGAGACATGTACAAAAATAGACGCACTGGCCTTTAACATCTAGGCTCTCTAGTCTAATCAAAACATAAGCATCCTAGCTTATAATAACTTGGCTCACCAGCCTATAAAACAAAACATATACACAAAGGATCCCTGGCCTCAATATCACGCGCACTTAAGTTGCTGCGCACGGTATCTTGAAATGTGCACACTTCATCATTTTACTGTGCAGTACATATGCGCACTATGCCATGAATGTGCATACAAATGATATCAAAGTGTCTCACCAACCTAAGTACATTTTCATTTACATTACAATTGGATTCGACCTAGGGATATTACAATCCCCTCCCCTTATTTATGCATTGTCCTCAGTGCATCATGTACCCATATACAACAAAATTTCAAAAATCCCCAAAAAGATGAAGGTTTTCTGCCCGCATTGCATCCTCATGCTCCCAAGTAGTGTCCTCAGGACCGTACCAGGTCCACTGGACCTTTACAAGCCCTATGGATCGATTCCGGAGATGTTTGATTTTCCGGTCCATAATGCATACCAAATGCACTTGAAAAGCGCCTTCTTGCTCCACCTAAATCACATTCCAATCAATAACATGATTAGCATCAGGTATATATTTCTTTAGCAATGATACATGGAATACATTATGAATAGACATAGATGCAGGAAATGCAATCATATAAGCAACTGGACCAATCCTCTCTAAGATTTCAAATGGCCCACAATAGCAAGCTACCAACCTTGAGTAGTTTCCCGATTTCAAGGAACTTATGTTGGCCTTCACTTTCAAAAATACATGGTCACCCACTTTAAATTCCCTGTGAGTTCTTCCCTTATCAGCATAGCTTTTCTGCCTGTCCTGGGTAGCCTTTAAAATTTTCTTTACTTTTATCATTTTCTCCTCCATTCCCCTGAGAAAACCTGGCCTAACCACTGCTCTGTCTGTGGGGTTATCCCAACTTACTGGTGTGTTTCACTTTCTTCCATAAAGTGCCTCAAATGGGCTCATCTTTAGAGATGCTTGGTACCCATTGTTATAAGCAAACTCTACCAAGTGTCGGTAGTCTTCCCATTTTGATGGTTTATCCATCACATACATTCTTAACATGTCTTCAATCACTTGATTCACCTTCTCTATTTGTCCATCTGATTGTGGATGATACGCTATACTAAAATTCAAATTTGTGCCAAATCCATTAAATAATCCTTTCCAAAATTTTGAGGTAAATTTTGGATCTCTGTCAAACACAATTGTCTTTGGTATGCCATGTAATCTGGAAATTTCTTTCATATAAACATCAACAATGTTCGCTGCCTTGTGAGTGAGCTTAACTAGAATAAAATGGCCAGCTTTAGTAAGCTTATCCACCACTACCATGATAGAATCATGTTGCTTGTTTGTTCTAGGCAGTTTGGTGATGAAATCCATTGTTACAACTTCCCATTTCCACTTAGGAATGGGTAATGGTTGTAGCAAACCAACTGGGTGTCTATGCTCAGCCTTTACCTTTTGACATTCCAAACATCTAGCAATAAAATCAACAACTTATTTCTTCATGCCTGACCAATAATATTGGTTCTTGATAGCTGCAACTGTTTTCTAATATCCTGGGTGCCCAACATAAGGCACATTATGCATTTCTCTCAATATTAGATTTTTCAATTCATTAGAATTTGGTACATAAACTCTGCCCCTGTACATGAGAATTTCATCATTATTTAGCTTGTATTCCTCAATTTTCTACTGCAAAATACCTTTCTATAATTTTGTCACTAATTCCTTGTAATGCAAATCTAATTTGGTAGCCTCTATAATTATGTATTTCAAATCTGATCGGTACATGCTAATGGTTGTAGCATGCATTTCATGCACTATTCTACTGAGTGCATCAACCACTTTGTTCTCTTTCCCTTTGACATTCTTTATATCAAAGTCATATTCACTTAGAAATTCTAACCATCTGGTTTGCCTATAATTTAGAGTTGGCTGATTGTAATGATCCCAAGCCAAATTCTTTCTTGGAATCACTAACTACTACTAATTTATTGAGTTTTTAAGTGCATACAAGATTCATCAACACATGGAGATCACAATATATTCAAGATGTAGAAGCACAAGCAAAGATATGACCTTTTTATTATGAGCAATGAAGATCAATACAATAGATGACCGATCTGGCATAAACCTCAGATGGCCGTACAAGCAATAGATATGAGCTGCTACAAAATGCTCTCGATAATACAAAATGAGCCTCCAAAGGCTGGATATACAATGAAGACTAAATCAAGTAGATCTGAGCCATATTAATGCTCAACCTCCAAGCTGGCAAGTGCCACGTCCTGCTAGAATGTTGAAGCCCTGAATAATTTTGCCCTGCTACCAAAAGTGTCCCATCATCCCGAGAAATATGCCAAATGATAGATCAGGCAACTTCAAGAAAAACCCAGATGTCCAAATTTCCAAATCCACTCTCAAACTCCGTAGATCTGAATTCTCCACTGAATGGTGTGCCCCACTGGATGACTGAAACCCTAGTTGGTTTGACCCTGATGAAGGAGATCTCCAAATGATCTAAAACTCTCCAAGAATATAGATCGGGCAATGGTAAGAACAACCCAGGTGCCCGAATCTCCAAGATCCCTCTCAATCTCCGTAGATCTGAATTTCCCACTGAATGGGGTGCTCCACTGGATGACTGAAACCCTAGCTGGTTTGACCCTGATGAAGGAGATCTCCAAATGATCTGAAACTCTCCAAGAATATAGATCAGGTGATGGTAAGAACAACCCAAGTGCCCAAATCTCCAAGATCCCTCTCAATCTCCGTAGATCTGAATTTCCCACTGAATGGGATAAACTGGCCCTAAGACTAGAATGGTGTGGAGGAGTCTTTCATCCCCGAGACCAAGCTGGAACAAGGTGAGTGGATATTTCACCACTGAGTTGCTCCCAAGGGTTTGTACAGCAAAACCCCCAAACCGAATGCTCAAGAGCAATAGCAAATGCTAATCCAAAACCAGAATGAATAATAGGTGCACCCCAGCCTCTTACTTATACTTTTCCTTCTAATTCTCTATTGAGTTAGGTTAACTCCCAGGGTTGATCTTCTATTCTTCTGTTGAGTTATCTATTATTCCTTTATCCTTTCCCTTTCTTAAGTCAACTTAAAAATATAACTTTTAACTTCTTGACTTTCCCCCCCTTCAGTGTGAGACTATGATCTAGTGGGGGTGCCCAGGCCACTGAGTCTCCTCCTCACCTCTCTAAGAGGTGGGGGACATTACAGTCTCCCCTGCTTGAAATTGCTTGTCCTCAAGCAATTCCAAACCTGCTTCTCTAACTACGTGCTCCTGCTCCCAAGTGGCATCCTCAATGGGTAAATCCTTCCACCTGATGAGATACTCCTTGATGCTTCGGTTTCAGAGCCTCTTCTCTCGAACTTCTAACACCTCCTCTGGAATCAAAACAAGTTGTCCCTCCTCATC
>ML796674.1:731900-742359 GCA_009831015.1 Picea engelmannii
TTGACCCTGATGAAGGAGATCTCCAAATGATCTGAAACTCTCCAAGAATATAGATCGGGCGATGGTAAGAACAACCCAGGTGCCCGAATCTCCAAGATCCCTCTCAATCTCCGTAGATCTGAATTTCCCACTGAATGGGGTGCTCCACTAGATGACTGAAACCCTAGCTGGTTTGACCCTGATGAAGGAGATCTCCAAATGATCTGAAACTCTCCAAGAATATAGATCGGGTGATGGTAAGAACAACCCAAGTTCCCGAATCTCTAAGATCCCTCTCAATCTCCGTAGATCTGAATTTACCACTGAATGGGATAAACTGGCCCTGAGACTAGAATGGTGTGGAGGTGTCTTTCATCCCCGAGACCAAGCTGTGGAACAAGGTGAGTGGATATTTCACCACTGAGTTGCTCCCAAGGGTTTGTACAGCAAAACCCCCAAACTGAATGCTCAAGAGCAATATCAAATGCTAATCCAAAACCAGAATGAATAATAGGTGCACCCCAGCCTCTGACTTATAATTTTCCTTCTAATTCTTTGTTGAGTTAGGTTAACTCCCAGGGTTGATCTTCTATTCTTCTGTTGAGTTATCTATTACTCCTTTATCCTTTCCCTTTCTTAAGTCAACTTAAAAATATAACTTTTAACTTCTTGACTTTCCCCCCCTTTAGTGTGAGACTATGACCTAGTGGGGGTGCCCAGGCCACTGAGTCTCCTCCTCACCTCTCTAAGAGGTGGGGGACATTACACTGATCAAATAAATATTTCAGACCATTATGGTATGTTCTTAGCTCAAACCTTTTCCCCATGAGGTAGTGTCTCCATTTCCTCAAGGCATGCACTATGGCTGCCAACTCCAAATCATGAGTGGCATAGTGTCTTTCATGCTCCTTTAACTTCCTTGATTCATAACATTTAACAAACCTATTTTGACTAAGGACTCCACCAAGTCCCTCTTTACATGCATATGTGCATACAATGAAATCTTCATTTGGGTCTGCAATACTTAGTATTGGAACACTTGTTAGTAACTGTTTCAAGTGTTGGAAACTCTTTTCACAATCCAATGTCCACTGAAACTTCACACCCTTTCTTTGCAAGGAAGTGATTAGGTGTGCAATCTTTGAGAATCCTTCAATAAATCTCCTATAGTAGCCTACAAGGCCCATGAATGATCTGACCTCTGTCACATTCTTTGGCAGTGACCATTCTCTAATGGCTTCTATCTTCTTAGGATCCACTGTTATCCCATCCTTTGAAATGATGTGCCCCAAATAATGAAATTGCTTTTGATAAAATGAGCAGTTGCTCAATTTGGCATACAATTGATGCTCTCTTAATACTTGCAACACCATCATCAAATGATTCTCATGCTCTTCTTCTAACTTGGAATATACAAGGATGTCATCCAAAAAGACAATGACAAACTTGTCTAAATATTCTCGAAAAACACCAATCATTAAGCACATGAAAACAGCTGGTGCATTTGACAACCCAAATGGCACTACTGTGAACTCATAATGACCATACCTTGTTCTAAAGGCAGTCTTGTTGATATCTTCCTCCTTAATCCTTACCTGATGGTATCCTAACCTAAGATCTATCTTTGAAAATATCTTTGCATCCTTCAATTGATCAAAAAGATCATCAATCCTTGGTAGAGGATACTTGTTCTTAACAGTCACTTTATTCAATTATCTGAAATCAATGCACAATCTTAATGTTCCATATTTCTTCTTCACGAACAAGACTGGGGCACCCCAAGGTGACACACTTGTGCGTATATACCCCTTCTTCAGAATTTCTTCAAGCTACATTTAAAACTCCTTCAGCTCTGGTGTACTCATTCTGTAAGGAGTCTTTGACATTGGCGTTGCTCCAGGCATTAGATTTATAGAGAAATCAATATCTCTCTTGGGGGGTAGCCCTGGTACCTCCTTGAACACATCTTCAAATTCTTCCAAGACTGCATGATCTTCCAAATTTGGCACCTTATCTCTAGGTGTCTCTTCCATATGTGTTGCAAATATTTGACACCCTTTCCTGTAACATTTCTTCAACTACAATGCTGAAATTTCTCTGATGGTTACTGCCCTGGGAATTCCATGCACTCTCCTTAATTTCCCTTCCTCATCCAAGAAAGTAAATGCTTTGTTATTATAGTCTAGGAGAGAATGATGTTGGTCCAACCAATCCATCCCAATTATACAGTCATAGGAACCTAAAGGTAAGATGTTCAAATCTGCCCTTGTGTTTAGCCCATTCATGTCCATAAGACATGACTTAACTATCTCATTAAAATTTATTTTGGCTCATGTAGCTAGCTGCACCAACCAAGATTTTCCATGCTTTCTTCTTGGCAAATGAAAAATTTCCACCATATTAGGATCTATATAACTATGACTAGCTCCTGAATCAATTAAAATAGAAATGGTTTGGTTGTTGATCATACCTTCCACCTCAATCATATGTGACTGATATTATGCTTGCTTGTTCTCCAAGGATGCATAGATCCTTGGTACATTTCTTCCCATGTCCTCCACTATTTCAGCTTGCTATACATTGTGAACAATTCTCCCTTTTTCACCTCCGTGAGAACAATCTTTGTACATGTGATCTCCTTTACAACCCCAACATTGAATAGGTGGTTTCCTTGACCTTTGTCCCCCTTTTTCAATTGCTCTGGGCTCTCTAGGATCTTGTTGTCCCTGTGGATTATTTATGAAGAATGGTGGCTTAGATCCCTTCTTCCTCTGATCCATCTTGAATTTCTTTTTGTCTTCCCAATCTTTTTGGAAAGTTGGCCTTGCTTTCTGCTGATCATATAGGCATTTATCTCGCCTTATGGTCTCTTCCAATGTCTTTGGATCATCATACTATATTTTGTCACTGATAAATAATGACAATCCACTCAAATACCTTTGAATTTTGACTGTCTCATCTTTGATGAAAGAGACATACTTCAGTAGTTCTAGAAACCTTCTTTCATATTCATCTATGGTCATACTCCCAAGCTTGAGTTCAAAGAACTCTTTCGTTTTCTTGTCATAGTATCTCTTAGTCAAGTATTTCTTCTCAAAATACTTCTTGAATTCCCTCCAAGTGACACTTTTCTCTTTAATGTGTTGCACCTGCACAAGCTCATCCCACCACATGGATGTCTATCCCTTGAGATGATAGATAGCAATTCTACCTTCTGCATGAGAAGAATAGTTATGCAATTGAAAATACTTTCTCATGCCCAACAACCATGTTTCTGCATCTTCATCCTTATTATGCTCACCACCAAATATAGGAGGTTTGATTTTGTTCATTTCTCCTTGTAGCTCATCCACCCTAGACCTCTTGTTCTTCCTGACAGGGGATGGACGCGAGCTGCTGTGTGATCTCTTATTGGAATTCCTCGGGAAGTGGTGGTGATGCCTGCTAACACTTCTTTCTTTTCTTTTCTCATCACGAGACCTGAGATTTCCTGACTTGCTTGAGCCACTCTCCTTATCTAATTTATTTTCTATTATGTTCAAGCTCTCCAATAACTTCATTTTGAAGTCATCCTACTGCTCCTTCTCTCTCATAATCCTTTCATTATCAACTTTATGGCTTTGAAAATCCTTCTACAATTTTTTTATGGTCTCTTCCATATTCATGTTTTCGTTCCTTTCATCTCCATGTCCATTGGAGTTTGTTCCTTCAATGCCCAAATGGACATCCATCCCTATAATCTCATCCTCCTGAATGTAAGTCCCTTGTGCCTCTTCCATTCATCTGGAATCTAATCTGATCTTGATCTTATCTATTTGGTGTTAACTCTGCAAAATGTGCAGCCAACAAAACTTTGTCAGGCTAACTGTTTCAACAATTTCATGAAAATATGAACCATTTTGGTTCAATAATATATCAGAATCCTTTCTTCTGATTTAATGAAAAATTGAATGCACAAATCAATTTTCTGGGTGTATATTTAGATTCAATTTTTAAAGACCTTTCTAACGCCTGCTCACATACTCAATTCCGGGTCTGGAGCAAAAAGTTATGGTCATTTCAAATTTTCCCATTAACTTTTTTGTTCACAATTCCACTTAGCACCTACTCAATTGAAATTTTTGTATGAGCTCAATTGGATTTTTTCATAAACATATTATGGACATTCTGTCCAAGTTTCACCTTATTCTGGGTTCTGGGCTGTTAGTTACAGCCTGCTGAAGTTCTAAGACAATTTGTGTTTTTGGTATGGAATGCTACAAGTGCATTATTTTCCATATGAAACACTTTTAACATGCCCAAAAATTTAATTCAGCTCTTGGAATGTCCTCTGTGGCTCAATATATTTCCATTGAATACTCCTGTGCTTCAATCTAATTCTGGAGTAGAAAGTTATGGCTCTTTGAAGTTAGATGGGTCTTAAAATTTACCCTTCGTTGTTTAAGCTGTAACTTTCTCATAAAAGCTCTGTTTGACGAACAATTTACACCATTAGAAAGATCTATTTGAGATCTTTCATTTGAGCTGCAATGGTGTTTTTTTAGTTGCTATAAAAACTCTTAAGGCCTTAAAAAATTCTCTACAAAAAGAAGACACTCAAATGATATAAAACGTCGCAAAAAATCACTGGTTTTCTGTTGTTATTCACCTTCCAATCGACTCCGCATGCATAAATTTCAACATGTAAACCCATATTCACCATGCACAGCAAAAACACAAGTTAAATCATGATTTGCGCACTTTAATATCATTGTGTATCACTTCTCTATCATGCCACTAACTTGTGCGCACTACTTTTATGTCGTGCACCAATATCTACCACGAGCAGTTTTTGTACCGCACGATAATGTCCACCATGCGTAGTTTTTGTGATGTGCACTAATATTACGCATGCATTTCACTCAAGGCATTGCACCATGCCAGAGTTTAGTACGTCTCCACTGTGCGCCAAAACTCTGTGCACACCATTAAACAAACTGTCGCGCGACAACACATACTCACATTACGCACGCAGCTACCAAACTCCACTACACTATGCCAATATTGCGCACACCATGCATGCCATTATTATGAATGTCCACACTAGGAACTCTTCTTATGTGTATGCACACTGCGCAATGCCAAATTTAGCATGCGCACCCGCACACCAACATTTTTCTACATACGCACTAGAAAACCACAATTTTTCTGCACGCTACCAAAATTTACCGTGCACACCCGCACACTAACATTTTTCCACGCGGCACCAAAATTTAGCGCATGCACTAGAATGCCAATATCTTTCCATGCAGTTCTGAATTTTACCTATCACAATCTTTTCACTACGCATCATGCATTTTTAGTGCGCCCACCTGTGCACATTCACCTTTATGAGCATCAAATCCTCGTGAATTCCGCTGCAGAAATTGGGGCTTTTCCTAACTTTTTCCCCAATTTACCATAGACATTTTGAAACCAAAAAATTTGTTCAATTTCACCCCAATAACACCAATTCAACCTCTGCAACAACAAATCATTGTGGGTTGACATTTCTGGAACGAATTTCCCCAAAATCAATTCACGAATTGAGAATTTTATTCACTAATCTCCCTCCAACTTTCATGGCTTCACTGTAACTTCAAATTAGACCAATTCTCACCACTTGGCCAAATTTCTCCACTTTCTCATGAATTTAACAACAAAAATTTGGGTTTTTCCCAATTTTGCGTCGTTGTTTCTAAATTTACCATGGACGCTTTGTGACTTGAAATTTGGCCATTTCGAAATAAATCCTCTGTATAATTTCTCCTCAACTCAACTCGTTTAGCCCATTCAGGCTCAGTGTTGAAAACTTAAGCCATGATACCATATTGTAACATCCCCGACCATCCATGTCGGGCCACGCTACGCCAGAGAATTCTTACGTTCTCTCTGCGGAACATACTGTAACATACCCAACATCTAACTAAGCTATGCCCCATAAAAATTTTGAACGGCATGCAATTAAAATACATATGCACACAGAACTCTTGCAGAAGCATATATATATAAACATAGATAGACAAATACGTTATTTAAATGCACAGATTCATACTAAAATGACAGTAAACATATACATGCAACATATACAGGTAATACCCATAAATTTACAGATAGTTATAAGCACACATAAGATAAACCCATAAATATAAGCACGTAAATAACAATACAACATGTAAATTTATCACCCAGATTGGCACTTATCTTGGTAAGAATGTCACCAACTACGTGCAGAACTTCCATGAACCTCCCAGCCTTAGACTACATTGTTCATCACTCTCAACAGTGAGTCACCCCCGAGCTGGGACTAAACTCCACCCGGGTAAAGGGATTCCTAACCAGGCTAAAGCCTCATAGACAACATGAAGGACTATATCTTAGGTGCAAACTCAAACTAACAACCCACATCCCCTCATTCCCCACATGTCTGTCCTACCCAAGAAGTGTGCCCCTTCTCTATTCAACAGTCCTTCGGCTGCCCCACCTCCTTTCTGGGCTTCAACAAGAGGCTGGACATAAAGTCTCAGATCACTGTAGTTGCAGTTCAACACCTTCAGGAAATCAATCCCCAACAATTCTCTCACCCAAAGAATTGCTCACGGGCCTGACAACCCGCTTCTTTAGTCCAACTCCCAGGCTAACTAGATACACCAACACAATTGGCTATGGATACGAGTTCAAGTACAATCACGAAGATACAAAGGATAGCTCAATGGGTGTGAATACTCATGGATGATTGACTAGATGGCTAAATGATGGAAGGAATGATGGAAAAGATGATAGTAAATGAACTAAGTCCCAACAATATGCATGCATGTCCCCAACTTGACACATGTCATGTTGGGAGCTACTTTGGCCCACTTGTACCCAACTTTAGAACTTAGAATAAAATAATTATCCATACTTTATGATTTAAGAAATATGTATATAATATTCCTTTTTGGCTTAAGCTCCCTAGCTTAGCCCCTCCCTTTCCCTAACTAGTGGAGTTTAGTCCCCCATCTATTTTATCATGGTTGGTCTGCATGCAACGATGTATTTTATATTAATTATCATACATGTACAAAAATAGACGCATTGGCCTTTAACATCTAGGCTCTCTGGCCTAATAAAAACATAAACATCCTAGCTTATAATAACTTGGCTCACTAGCCTATAAAACACAACATATACACAAATTCTCCTTGGCCTAAATATCGCAAGCACTTAAGTTGTTGCGCGTGGTATCCTGAAATGTGCACACTTAATCATTTTACTGTGTAGTACATATGCGCACTATGCCATGAATGTGCATACAAATGATATCAAAACAGCTCACCAAATTAAGTACATTTTCATTTACATTACAATTGTACAGTCCTACTCCTCAATCCCTGTGGTTGAGAACATACTCCTGACACCCATACCACATTTCCAAGTCACAACACATCCCCTGACTCCATGGGGAATACCATTTCTCCCTATACTACATTCTTGGTCCTCCTACCAATATCCTCGTACATATCTAAGTTATAAACTATGAAACTCACGAACAAATCTTGTGCTCCTGTCATGTGTGAGTGTTTCCCAGTATATAATAACCATGCAATCCTCCAAGGCAATCATCCTTCTCATCCAAGTCACGAACATCCAATGAACTTCTATCCAAGTCCATCATCCAAGTCACAAAAAACTCTATGTGTCTTTACATGATACCACTGATCATGTGTCCTCGTATGAACAGTCACAAGCTATGGTTAGACACTCAGTCTAGTCCACTTTAGACCACCATAAATAATCTATGCAAGTGTCCTCATCCTCTCGGGTCAAATACCACGTACATTGTTATACCATGATAATGTGCAACTATCCAACCTAATGAAGACTCTATCTCATTGACCTTACAAATTCCCGAAGACATCTCATCCATGCCAAATAACTTGAGTTGCACCCATTGTAAGTCACCATGCAAAGTCATCAAGAGTCCATCCACAGGTTTGGAAATCTACCAAAAAACATATTGTTTTGATCTAGGCTCTCCGCCAATCCATCAGAACTCCCAACCTGCCACATCACCGAGCTGCAATCGTCCACAAGTCCTTGTATATAAAATATGCTCCATGTCTCAAACCATAGACCATCTAACCTATCGTGACCTACAACTGTCACTGTATCTCCCTCTTAGAGCTATCACTAGTGACCTTCCTAGAACAAGAACAAGAACAAGAAAAATAACAACACTCCTCCAGTGTTGTATCCAAAAACGTGTCTCAAAGATGATCCACTTATCTTTAGATTCCAAGCTCTGATACCATGTCAATTTTCACATGAAAATCTGTGTGACTAATTTTCAGATCTGCAAATTGCTTCCTAGTTATCTAATAGTAAAACCCTAGTTGTTAGCACTGAACATATTTGCACTGAAAAATATTGACTGAAAACATATGCAGTGAAAACACAAATATTAGAGATGAATCATAAATACACATGATACACTATTTAAGTTTTGTAATCTTATTATCATCAGAAATCTTGAGGGAAAAACCAGACCTCCCAGCCAATACAATATCACCAAAATCTAAGGACAACCTTGTCCTCCAAATTCACAAAAAATGAGAACAACCTTGTTCTCCAGTAACCATACAAATCAGAAAACCAAACCTCAACAATATCCCTGGAAATATCCTTTTCCAAAAAATCAATTGTAGACCACCTGTACAGCCTACTAACATTACCTATTAGCCTGTATGGATTTGTATCTACCCAAAAAATCATATACGTGATTCACCCTCTTGTAACCTGCGTATATGCACAATTCACCTTCTTGTGACATGTGTATATATGTGATTCACCTTGCATGTGACATGTGTATATATGTGGTTCGTCGCACCTATGACCTGCGTATATAAATGATTTGTCACACCTATGACCTGTGTATATACACAATTCATCACACCTGTGACCTTTGTATATACGTGATTTGTCACACCAGTGACTTGTGTATATACACGATTTGTCCCATTGAAAATTGTGTATTGTACGAAAAAAATCGCTCCACACATGCGGCTTTCTTTTCTTCTCTCTCTTGGGCCAGATTCACCATCTTGCACACTTTCCCTTTGCTAATATCACCAAGCCTCCAGCACAAGTCTGTTGGTTATGGAGCTTGATTATCTTCCTGATTCAGAGGTTTGTTTCAGCTGTGCTTGGATTCCATTTCTTAACAGGGGGGTGTGGGGGGGATTTCCGCCCCACTACTATTGTCAGGGGGGGTGGAGACAATTAATGGAGCCCCCCGTGGAGGGGGATTCAGGGGCAGTGCCCCCGAAGAAATTTTTTGGGAAAAGTTTCCTTGTTAAATATTATAATTTCATTGTCAATGTGGACCATTCATTGTAAGGTCGCAGATCTAACGATATAATTTATATTAGGGATTTGTTCCCTAGAAGGAAACTATCTTTTATGAGGGAATTGTATTGTGGCAATAAATGATAGTGAATATTGTATTATGAGGGAGGAGACTATGAGAGAAAGAAGAGGAATTTACAACTAACGTGTTGTAGGTTTTATCCCTTCATTTCATTGGATAATAAAAAGGAAGGAACTGGTAATTTCTCTAGTGGACGTAGCCCACACTGGATGAACCACATATATTTGTGTCTCTATTGTATTGTGTATCTTCTATGTTTTATTTCCGCATTTGTTTTTATTTTATTGCTCTGTGATCGTGTTTTTCTAACAAAGTGTAGACTCACTTATGCTAGCTCCATCATGTCTCCACATGCTCTACATGATGTGTAATGTCACAATGACCTCTCTTCTTTATATACAATCCTCAGGGGTCAACATAGAATCCCCTCCACAAGTCAACATCAAACTAGGATTTCCTTATGGGTGTGAAGCCCCAAAACAAGCCCATAAATCCCACCACCAAACCCATGAAGCCCCAGTTTCATTCCAATGGCATTTTTATCCAAACAAAGAGTGTAATGTGGTTCCCATGATGATTTTCACATGACCAACAACTAGGGAATGTGAGAATACGTGACCGAAGCTACAAAAATCAACACTATTCAACTAAGAAAAATAATATTTCTATGCAGTCCCATTCTGTATCCGCCTCTATCTGATCCCATATGAATTATCAAATGTTGATATCTTGGAAGGTATCGATAACACACTAGTTTCTTTTGTGAAAATTTATGAAATCACAAAGCAAGGATGCTACACCTCCTATTCCCACCTCTATATCTATTTGAATCTCACAAAATCCCTACCAAACTCAATTAGCCTTAGCTATCAAGACACAAAATGTGTGCAAGAAATCGACTATGAACATATTCCCTTACATTGTCGAAAGTGTCATGAGCATGGCCACCACTTTTGGTATTTTCTTCTAAATGTGTCGCCACAAACAAGGCACCCTTCCCCCTCAAAAGATGCAGAGGGATTTGATCAAGTTCTAAAAAGAAGATGACCTAGA
>ML796674.1:754572-776368 GCA_009831015.1 Picea engelmannii
CAAAAAGAGGCCAAAAAGTCTATAAATAGAAGCTGGCAGCTCATTATCACCATTGTTGATTTGGAAATTGACTCTGGAGCCAAAATACCCCCTTTGATAAAAACGGTGATTCTGGGAGCTACAGTGGATGAAACGAACTTCCGTCTAGAAAAAGTAAGTAAAAACTCCCCTATCTAGCTATTCAATTCTTTATTTTTGTTTTTTATTTCATGTTTTGGGTGGGCGTCGAAATTTAAAAGGTTGGCCCTAGGTCCACGCAGGCTGTCTCTGGACAGGCTGCGTGTACACTCGGGTAGAGTAAAACCTGTCCGTGTGTACATGCGACTGTCACCTAGACAACACGTGTAGACCCCCCTTTATAGACAAAAAGAACCAAACAACACTCGCTCACCCTCCTAAACTTTGTTGTGTTGGCAGGATGTATGTCCACTGGAGGGAAAGGGAGCATGAAGAAGTTGGTGAGTTGGTTGCGGGAGATCTGAATGTCATGGCCGTGTTGAGGCAATGTGGTTTGCTAAAGTTCTTCCTCTGTCCGTTTATGCGAGCGCAACCGAGGCTACTGAATGCCTTGGTTGACTATTGGCACCTTGATGCAGAGGCCTTCATCCTAGAGGGGAAATCACTGGTGCCCACCACCGAGGATATCTACTTTTTGACTAGCCTCTCAAGGAGAGGGGAACCAGTCAATTTCAGGATGTTTCCATCGGGGCCTCATAACATAGAGGAATTGATAGCCCTACACTGTGAGGCTGGGACAAACCGTTTGAGCTCCCAGGTGCCCATAAGTAAGATCACTAACCTATTGCTGCAAGTGATATTATTGCTCATTGGGCGGATTACCGGTTCAGCAGCCTTACATCAGGCGTCCCACACACAGATGAACTATGTTATCCAATGCTTGAATGCACAAATTTTTGACTGCAGTACCACACTACTGCAGTGTAGGAAGAGGCAATTGACAGATTGTTGTCAGTGGACACAGAGGAACTTCGATTTCGGGACTATTTTGTGTTCATTCTTTTTTGAGAGAGTTCCGAGCTTTAGTCCTCAGGAAGTGGTATGAGGACATCATGCCTCTTTTCCTACTGTATGTAGATGGTTAGTATTACTGCCACGACAAGGTGGTGGAAGGACCAACGAGTCCTTCAATGATGACTTTTTTGCAGGCTGTCCCAATAGATCCCTGTGATCGAGGATTACCCATATGCAGGGATAGAAATTTCGAGAGATCCTAAGATACCCATGCCTCTTGGTGAGGAGCGAGGGGAGATGGGTAAGTCTCCACCTTTGTGGTTTTTTTGTTGTATATGTAATTTTTATGTCATTTTTTTTATATATATCATTTTTTATATTCCAGAGTATTTGACGGATATACGTTTGTTGCATGCAGATGTGGGACCAGTGCGACCTGCAGATTATGCACGGAACATGCATCATCCTTAGCCAGGAGCCGCAGCTGCCGCTGTCGAGGGACCAATAGTAGCAAGAGACCTCCCAGCCGGGGAGGCTGAGAGGGTACTTAGATGAGTTGAACGAAAATTTACTGCACTCACTCGCACAGTCCCGATGGCAGAGATTGAGGACCTGCCACCATCCATGCAACCTCATGTAGTGGGGGCACCTTGGACATGGGTCCGATTGTTTAGGCGTTTAGCCCATGCTGTGGACTAGTATAAAAGGGCCCATAGGCCCTGAACCTATTTAGACTTTTTACGTGCCATGAGCACTACATGTATATATTTTTGGAGGGCATAAGCCATGTGACTCGTTATTGGTCCTATTTTTGAGGCGCTTGTGTCCATCTATGTACTCTGGTTACTTTATGATATTATATATGGTTTTTTGATCTTTTGTTTCTTATGGATCACGTGTGCAAAAATGTATTTACATGCTTATGTCAATGTTCTTTCATATGTGTGCAAGATGCCAATCTAAAATTTGATTAGCTAGAGTATCTGTAATTTGGTTTAATCTCCTAGGAACATGAAACTATGTAATATAATCAAAGTTTCGTTCTAAGAGATGTACCCTAAGGAATCGTCGGTGTATGCTTGGATCATGAACCCGGTATACTCTGTTTAACTGAGACAAAACCAGTTGAGCATCGAGATAGACCCGGAGATGAGAGATACCCAATGACAAGGTGTCACGAAGCAACTCAATAACTTCACTATGCTCGGAAACATTATTTGTGGTGTCACCTAAGCATATACCTCCGGAAGATAACAATTGGCCCTGAGGTGTAAAGATTACCCAAGTTGTGGAGGCAAGCCTCTGAGTGTGCCGACTAGCACCATCTGCATATCCAACGAACACCTCGAAATCACTTGACATCTGTCATATTGACGAAAGATAACATCAATCACACGTCCATAACATTTAAAAGAAACTAAAAAGTAATAGTACAAAGACTATACATATGTTACAAAAAGTTACCCTGAGTGACCTGCCTATGAGTAATACTTCTTGACGTAGAGCCCATTTCTAGGCTCTGCCAAAGAATTCCCTTCAAAATCAACTAGACGATAAGCACCCTTTTTTAATACCTCTTTTATGATGAAAGGTTCGAACCACATGGGTTTGAATTTTCCTGCACCCAGGGGGTCCTTATCTTAGTCATAGACCAGGACAAGGTTGCCTTCAAAGAAAATCTGAGGACAAACGAACCTATCATACTGACACTTGAACTTATGTTTTTGAGCCTCATTGGTCAGGGATGCATCACGATGCTGCTCATTGATCTGCTCAAGGTATACTAACCATTCTTCAAGTGGAGAAGTGTCTGGCAATAATTGTACTGCCAATTTTAGAGATGGGATATGACATTTGATGGGCAAGACTACCTCCATCTCGTAAACAAGTTGAAAAGGTGAGAAACCAGTTGCAGTCTTAACAGATGTTCAATAAGCCCACAATGTCGAGTATAACATCAAATGCCAATTTGACTTGGCTGAATTGATAGTTTGTTGTAGAATAGTCTTAAGAGTTTTGTTTACAGCTTCCACCTGCCCATTGGCTTGGGGGTAGTAGGGTGATGAATGCTCTTTCCGTAACCCAAGATTTGATGTTAATTTAGTCATCATTTGGTTTTTAAATTGAATGCAATGGTCAACAATAATCTCTCTCGGGACGTCGAACCTTGCTATGATCTGGTTGAATAAAAAGAGAGTTGCAGTCTCTCCATCATCTTTAAACGTTGGCATAGCTTCGACCCACTTAGTGAAGTAGTCTACAGCTACGATGATATAGTAGTGCCCCCTTGCTGAAGGGGGGTTGCAATTAGTGTAATCAATCCCCCACTTGGTGAAGGGACCAACTGTGATGACGGGAAACATGGGAGTGGGATGTGCCCTCATCTTTCGAGAGAAGATTTGGCATGGATGGAACTTCTTGATCGATTCTATACAATCGTTGATAAGTGTCGGCTAGAAGTAACCTACTCATAGAATCTTTTGGGTTGTTGCCAACCCAGACAAATAACCTCCACAAGCTCCAGTATGGCAATCGTTAAGCACGATAACTACCTCCTCATGAGTGAGACATCGGCGTAGGATGCAGTCTACACCTCTCCGATATAACGTATCATCGAGTATGAGATAATTCTTAGCCTGATGGCGTATACGTTGACGCTCATCATGAGAAGTAGAAGTGGGGCACTTCAAAGTCTGGAGATAGATAAGTATATCTCCGTACCAAGGATATGAAGATGTGATAAAAAACATATCTCCCCAGATAGGTGATTATTCAGGTACAACGTCACCTGACTCAATCGAAAGTTCTGAAATAAGCTCTGCGAAGACTAGTGACTTTTTGGACTTTGCTGAAACGAAGTCTAAGTCAAACTCCTAGAGGATGACCATCCATCTACCAATTTTTCAACCTATTACTCGTCGTGTCAACATGTACTGAAATGGGTTCATGACAACAATGACAGTGGTCTTGCGAAACAGAACGTAATGACGGAACCGTTGAACATCATGAACTGCTGCTAACGCAAGTTTTTCGATATGAGAATAATTGATTTCCGGTCCTACGAGGCCTTGGCTTAGGTAATAGATCACGTATTATGAGAACAAGTCATCTTCCTGAACTAAAACCATGCCAATGGTTGACTCTGTGGCAGCCAGATATAATAAGAAATCTTTGTTATAGTTAGGTGGCTGTAGCAGAGGGGCAGTTGTGAGGGCGTGTTTTAATGCGTCGAAAGAGCATTGAGTGGCATCGTCCCAGTAAAAAGGAACATATTTATTCAGTAAGCGTATAAATCCCTTGGTGATTTCAGCATAGTTGGCTATGAAGCATCGTAAAAAGTTTGCCTTGCCTTGTAGACTCTGAAGTTGAAGGATTGTGCGTGGGGGGGGGCAACTGGATTATTGCCTCCACCTTGAGAGGATCGACCATGATCCCTGTTGTTGATACAATGAAACCTAACAAACGTCTTGACGTTACACAAAAGCTACACTTGTTTGGATTCAAGCGAATCCAAAAGTAGTGATAGCATTCGAAGATAAGTCTAAGGTGTGTGGGATGATCCGTTCTCTTGGAAGATAGTGATGCTAAATCATCTAGATAGGCCTCGACTATATGTTTGAGATCATGAAAAGCAAAAGACATGGCCCACTGGAAAGTGGCTCTAGCATTTTTAAGGCCAAAAGGCATCTTATGATATGCAAATGTACCCCAAGGACAAATGAATGTCGTTTTGTGTTGGTCTTCGGGTTTGATTTGGATTTGATTATATCCTGAAAAATCGTCCATGAAAGAAAAGGCTTCACAACTAGCACATTCATCAATGATCTGGTCGATGAATGGTGTTGGAAAATTATCTTTGGGACATACCTTGTTCAAATCAAGGAAGTTGGTACATACACGAATTGTGCCTTGTTTTTTATTGACTGGCACGGGATTTGACATCCATTGAGTCAAATGGATAGGATAGATAAAACCTGCCTTTAGCAATTTCTCTACCTCAATCTTGATGGCTGCTGCTTTCTTAGGATTAACTGGATGAAGCTTCTGTCGGATAGGCTTGGCATCAGGATACATTGTGATTTCATGTTCAACTATTTTTGGATCGATACCTGGCATTTCCTCATAAGACCAGGAAAAAATGTCACATAATTCTTTGAAAAGATACATGTAGATTTGAATTTCCTCGAGGGAGCAATCTGTTCTGACGAAGATGTTCTCCACGATGCCAGGGTTTCGGGAGATGTTGATTGGTATAGTTTTAGTGATAGTTACCATATTTCCCTCAGCATAAATTTCATTTGTAGCTAAGAGATTAATAGGACACGATTGATCTCCCGTCATGGTCACAGTGAATTCTCTTGCTTCGATTCGACTTAACTCTGGGAGAAAATATGATCTGTGATGAAGATCTTCCAAATCTTTGTCCGGACTATTCATTGCTTCGATTACTGCTTCGTCAGAAGGTAATACTAAGTCTAATGAATCAGTGTTAGCAAGAGAACCCTGAACCCAAATAGGCTCTAGAAGTGGATTTAACTCCTATGCAGGAGTCGGATCAAGGTTAGATGAAGCTTGATAGACTAAAGAGTATGCTACTTCAGAAATAGACAAGGGCATGGATATGCCTGGGTGCCCTATCTCATCCATCATGGTCGATGGGGAAGGAAGTATCCATGGATCCTCGAAGTAAGTTGTGCGGAATGACGAAACTTGAAAAATCTCAACCTTATGGTGATTGGATATAAATTTGATGTCATCGTGAGGGGGTGGGTAATCAAAGGTACCCATCAAGGATGGGCAGAAACCAACTCTTACATTAATGACACCTGGTTGAGGATTATCAATTATCAGGACCGTGGATGCCCCCAAAGCAGGGTCAGGTCTGGAGAAAGACAATTGATTGATGGTCACTATTTGGCCCTCGTGTGGAAACAACAAGACCCAGAAAGATGTAGCAACCACAGCTTGCATAGAATAAGTCCAACTCCTTCCTAACAAGAGGTTATAGTCAAGGGGAGCATCGACTACCTCTACTTCGACACACACGGTCTTCCCTCCTAACTGCACGGGGAAAGAAGGAACGATTCCATGTGGTCAGAATGAACAACCATCGAAAGCAGTGAGGAGAGTAGGTGATGGAGACAAAACGGGATGGCCAATGGCCTTCCAACATGCCAATGACATAACGCATGTTGAGGCACCCTCATCAACCACCGTGCGGAAGATATTCCAAGTAAAATTTTTTGTGGGATAAGACACTACTATCTGAAACGCTACGTGGTAAGGCATACGAGGTTTTAAGTTGGTTGTATCTAACATGATGGTACCCAGATTACAAGTCTCAGTAGAGCCCAAAGCGGTTAACAAGGCTTTCCTCTGAGAAGGGAAGCTTTGGAGGACCTCCAAAGCAGACATCGCACAAGGGGTTTGTGATAAATATTCCACCACAGAGTAGTTCTGTGTGGCCCTTGCATTTCGGTTATGAGAAGATTTTTTAAATGCACCTTTTGGGATGCATGTCATTATTTCTCCCAACGTCTTCTCAATCTGTAGAGGAAGAGATGGGAAGTTAGCTTCTTTACCCTTCTCAGAAGTGTTTGGTTTACTATAATCGTGCGCTCTAGTCGATATAAAAGCATCACCCCTAACCATATATATGTTTGTGGATGCGGGGTTGTTCGGAGGTGGACAGGTTTCTTGGTTGCCCCCTTCTGTGCTTGCAGAGGCTTGAGTTAGATTTTACCCATGTTGAAATGGATTAGTCAACACCTCCTGTTGTTGCTACGTGACAAATTTTTGGGCCTCTGTAAGTCAAGGACATAGATGGGTCGGGTGGTCTTCTGCGCACAAGTTGCATGGATACCTCGCCTTCCATTTTTCAGTGTTGTCCCCACCAGCATTATCAGTGGGTTTTTTATCCCCCTTACCCTTCTTTCGTTGTTTTTTCTTCCCTTCAAGTTGTTGGGTGGCCTTTGGGTTAGTTGAGTGCATGGTGTGTACCTATGACGTTTTGGTAGGGGGAGCAGCCAAAGCAATAGTTTGGCTGGTCGTTGTGTGTTGTATAGATAATTGTTGCAACTGCTTTGTCAATAGCTCAGTGGGCTTTGTTTGTGCTGAACCGATAATACCATCGGCATGTGGTCCAACTCTTTGTCTAGTTTTATCCAGTATTGAACGTGGCACATCTGGAAAGATGTTGTATAATAAACCAGACTGAGAATAGATGAGCTCAAACTGTTGAGCCCTCATGATGGCGTCTTCTTCGGAGAAAAATCCTAACATCGCAACATCTTTGGATAAATGCGGGACCAAAGACTTAAGGAACCACTCAAGAAGGAATGCTAGTGGGATTGGTACCTTGATTAAACTCTTCTGGCATCTCCATTCTCATATGTGATCATAGATATGGTCCACTGTTGTCTATTCGAAATTGATGAGTAGCTCTGTGCCAGCATCGTATCTCATAGGTAACTGGAAATGGTTCAGGAAAGCCATCGCCAGTTCGCCAAAATAAGAGTATCTTGAGCAATCGAGCTCAATGTACCATTTCGTGGCACTCCCAATGAGAGTACATTGAAAAAATCACAACTGTGCGGAGTCATCTTTCAATGAGTTAGATGAGCACCAAAGATGGAAGGTAGTCACATGATCTCCTGGATCTTTGTTAGGCTTGGCTTTGAACTTTGGAATGTCTAAAGGCAAGTTTGTCAGCATAGGAGGCCAACGCAGATCATGACAAATAGGGTCATTCAATAACCTTGTCAAATATGGCAAGTGTAAAGTTGCCAGGAAAGGTAGTTTGGGTTGTTGGTTATAACCTGGGAAAAAGGGGCCTGGAGTTTGACTGGCACCAACTTGCCAGGAAAAGTTTGGCTGCTGGCCCGGATTCTGGTAGAAACCATGGCCCTGGCTAGCGTAAGGATT
The DNA here is from genome assembly GCA_009831015.1 of Picea engelmannii. NCBI lineage: Eukaryota > Viridiplantae > Streptophyta > Pinopsida > Pinales > Pinaceae > Picea > Picea engelmannii. The sequence continues at coordinate 762,469 of ML796674.1, forward strand.
TTGCATATGTGGAGACATCATCGACTGATTTCCCAAATAGGACATAGATTGTTGGGCATGCATTATATTCGAAGGACTTTAGGAAGGATTACCCCATGCCGGTCTCGTGGGGATAGGCATAATAGTTTTTCTGGGGTTCCATTGATTGTGGAAAGAATTACCCCATATCGACATTCCATATGAGGGAATGGATCCCTGCCCTGAATTCCAAGGTCCTGCTAAGTTTGCCCCCTGTGCAAGAATAGTACCCTGCATAGGAGTAGATTGTCCAAAAATGGGGTTGCCCCCAGTCGGGAAAGTGGTTGACGAGAAGGTTTTGTTACCAAACATTATGTTCAAATAAAATAGTGTCAAACCTACCGACATACTATGCGAAGGTGGTTCCTGACTCCCCGCTCCAAATAAACTATTGTGTGTAGGTTGCCCGGCGGATTGTTGATGCGAGCCACCGAGTGAAAGGGACGAAGGAGGGATATGACCTCCTCTATAAGGGAAATCATTAAAAGGAGTAGGAGTGCCCCCCATGTGACCTTGCAGAGGAGCACTAGAGATCCCTACCCCTAGACCCAAAGTCTGTAAAGTGGAGTAGGAAAGTATAGGACTTGTACCCGAACTAGGCATCTCGTATGAGAACGGAGGGCCTGTCGCACTAGGTGTGAAAGGGATTGTGGCCGCTTCCAAAGACAGGATTGGACCACTGTGTGAAGTAGTTGTGGTTGAGACCATGGTGGATTGGACCAACGACAGTGGTTTAGGAGGTGAAATCTCTCCTGTGGTGACAACCGTAGTGGGAATTGAAGAATTCCTAGAAGGAATAACAACATTTGTTTCCATTGTTGTGTGCAACACTGTCTGGCACTCATAAAATTGAATTGGTACAATGAAAGGTGCCAAGAAATAAGTGGTTGGGGTTTCAACTAGGCCAAGAGTGGTTGCTTCAAGGTCCAAAATGGTCGATTCCTCCGGGGGTTGGTCGGGCACAATGGTTTGTAACTCGGTCGCTTCAAAAGACCCTTGTTGGTCTAGCTTTTTCCTTAATGCCAGTGGGGGTGGCTCCAGTGTAACCGATGGCAGGCCAAGAAGCCTTCGTGACCGGCGGAGCTCGAGATCCTCCACTGTGTGAGAAGATCCAAGACACTCTAAGGTAGTCTAAATGTTTAAAAGCAATACACACTAAAAACAGTCCCTAGAAGAGAAGACATGCAAACACTAAATTAATTGGAAGAATAATTACAACAACCAACACTAGAGCAGCTTACCAGTGCAAGTGCAACTCGAACACGGAAGAACCGTCCAGGTATACTCTACAAAGCGTGGCCTGATGTCTGTCCTAGGTATCGTGGTATACCCCCGCAGTCACCTGTGTATGTCCCTAAAAAAGATTGGCAACTAGGTTGCCAACGTGCGAATAGTCACCAGGTGGGTACAGTCAAAAGTCAGGTAGACCACAATGAGCAGGGTATCGAGCCTGAAACCTGTCAAGGGTATCGAGAGAAAATGGTCCAGAAGACAACTGAGGACCTCGAATGGATTCGAGACCCACAAAGCTCCGTGGAAAATGCAAACGACGAAATCCCAAAACAAGCCCTCTATATATGTTCTCCACTACGATTGGTCCAGCTTTGGAGGGGTTATCTCTGCTACCTTTCCGCACGTGACCTCGTTTTTATCCCATGTGTTAGAGGGGGGTCTCGGATAACTTTCACGACACTATACTTAGACACTCCCTAACTCAGACTCCAATGTTTGATTTTAAATGGCTTTGAAGAGTTTCCTCTCCAACCTAATCCAAGGCCCTAATCCTGAACTAATTGGTGAACCCTACAAACATAAAAGTCTAGTAGATTTTAAATTTAGCATTAATTTTATGGCTTTGTCTTACGTCAAGGGGTATGAAAGTGAAACCGATGATGTGTAAAAGACGAAAGAAAAAAATGAGTAAAAAGATGGAAGCAAAAAAAAATTCTTAATGCAAAATTTCAACAACTTTTCAATTTTTTTTTCTTTTTTTTAGCTTTTCTAAGATTTTGGACAGCAAACTCAAAGGAATTTCACTCGAATACGAGCTACTTATGATCTAAGTGAACTGCAAAAACTTATGAAATAAACGACTTTTCCATGGCTAATAATGCAAAAACACACTTTTGACCCAAACAAGAAAATGAAAAGAGATTTTTTTTATTTAAATGCTAGTAAAGCAAGAAAGGAAAAATACCGACAAGCAAAAACCAAGAAAAACAAATCTGGCCTAATCGCAGATCGCAAAGAATCAGGTCAAAAATCACACACTAGCAATTTTTTTTAAAAACAATGACTCTCACACTTGTCTAAAAACCTTAAAAATTCTTTTATTTTTATGACAGCTTTTTAACTGATAAAAAGTAGGCTAAGGGTAAGATTAATCCTAAGCTATTGACTGCTCAAACAGAGATTCAAACACCTGAGAGGAATAATTCTTATCAAGGTAAAGGATGACTACCTTACCCTCAACAAAAAGTATCTTGTACAAGCACATGACTGTTAATCAAACAGCACGCGTGCGAATGCACGCTGGATAGAGACAGAGGGCGTGTACACGCGGGCTAACCTTGTACAGGCCGCACATATATCTAAACTCTGAGAAAAATGAAAACAGAGAACCCAAAACCAGGAAGAGACCACTGATATTGATAACCAGGATCCCTTGAAGGCTTGAACACTCTTTTTAACAGAAAAACAAATAATGTAAGGAAAAAATGATAAGGCAAAAACAATCTGAGATAGGACTGCTAGCAAACAAGACTTAGACAAAATTCCAGAAAACCCCCTGAGAATGTGTGATTCTGATAGGGAAGAGGATGACTGCCTCTGAAGTTCTCTGAACTCTACACGCTATTGCTACTTCTTCATCTAGCGTTCACACGTGGGCTGTAAGAGAGTAGGGTGTGGGTACCCACGTGTAGACTTTATGCAGGTCGCGTGTACCTCTGTGGGTTCCAAAAAACACAGTCAAGCAAAAGACAGGGAAAGATGGTATGGAAAACCAGACTCCTTGATAGCTCAGACCTTACAGAAACTAAAAGAAAAAACAGGTAAGAAAAACTAGTCTGTAAAACTACCCAAAAACGAAATAAAATTCTAGGAACCCTAGAGAGTTTCCCCAGTGGAGTCGTCAATTCTGTTGTGAGGGAAATCTCCCTATGGACTAGAAAATAGAGTTCAAACTTTGCATGCAGATATGACTGAAGAGAAACTACTTTCTACCTTCATCCCTAGATTTAAATCCCCTTTTCTTAGTAAATGCATGGAAAGATCAACCTACCTCGTTCCCGACGTTTGATGTCGATCCTCCATTGTACTTGATTACTTGTTCGCAATACTCCTTCCAAAGCTGACCTGCATCCAAGACAAGCAACAACTATGCATTCATCCTACTTATATACTAACAGGTTAGAAATCTAAACATATACTAATCAAACTATTAAAGTTCATGAATTGGGACGGGAAAAGCATTTTCTTTATTACTTTGAATGAGTCAACTTACAAAAGTTGAGACCGGCCACCGCTCCTCGAACCTTATCCTGGGCTCCTCTTCTACTGTCCTCCAACTGCTTTGCTTTGAATCTCCTTTGTCACAAGGAAAGGCGAAAGGGTTGGGACAATGGGAATACGTAAATGGGTAGAGTTTCTTTACTATATTTTTCCTCCTTCCAAATGGGACCCCTACCCCTTCTTTTATAGGCTAGAAGGAGCTAGGTATTTGGATGAACCCTCAGCCATGCATGGCCAGGAGTTTCAGTTAACTCACCCATAAATTTTGTGTTCCGTTGGCAACTTTCCTTTTTTCATGCTTTTGTCGGTCCACGCGGGCTATTTTGGGTCAGCCAGCATGTACACGTGTGCAGTAATGGAGTAGGGTGTGTGGGCCTTTATAAAAGAGGATTTTCAAAGAGTTATTCAGTCGTGCTTTGGCAAAGAAAGGATATGATATGGCCTGATGCCAGGTAAGCATGTGTGGTGCAATTTAGGGTTATAACAATGTAGGGTGATTAAGTCATGTTAATTACTAAAGGGTCCCTCTCACATGAAGTCATAAAACTTCATGTCCACCTTTTCACATGTGATGTCGACACGCGCACCCTCCACAACCCTGCAGGTCGGAAGGTCCACGTCAACACAAGATCTTTCCTTTACCACTGGCCCGAAGAACTCTAAAACAGATCTTCTATTCCCCTATCGGGAAATCTTCACCCACAACAAACTCTCACGAGATCCCCTCTTTGCAGTTAGGAGATCGGAATTTTCACTTTCATGAATCCATTGGTCAATCACCTTGGGTCCAATCTCCGAAACACAAAAACAGTCAATGCTAACCCTTCCTCTTTCTCTTCGAACTTTTCCCTATCGCAATTTCGGTGGTCGCGATGTCCAACAACTTGTTCCCACGATTCCTGAAACCCGATGTTCCAAAATTCCGACACACTAACAAAGTTGAATTTTCAACGCCCCTTTACTCCATCGGGACTTTGGAATTCGCGATGTCATGAATCCTAATGCAAGGGTTTCGGGACTTCACTCCCCGAAACTCCGAAATGATCAACGAATTTTGACTCTTTGTCAATAGTGCACCACCTATCCACTCATTGACTCCTCTGTGGCCCACATAAATCCTTTTAGATTTTCAGGACTTCGCGTTTCGTGATTTCGCGGTTCCCGTTGAAAATTTTATGAGACTTCAATCTACGAAACTTCGATATACAAATCCACGTGTAAATCCAACAGCCCTTGTCGCTTGGATCTACGGTCCTACTCCTCCTGAGCTTGGAACCTTTAGACACTTTCATTGTAACTCCCCTGCTTCTCTATGAGATCTGACGGCTCACAGGAATTCACAATTTCTCTTCAGATAATCCCGACCATCTGTTCTTCCCTCTGAGAATCTCTACACAACTAACATAGGTGTTTCTCTCCGCGGAACGCGTCCTCCTGCGGACCCTCGTCACTATGATTTCCTTCAAATCCTTTGAAGATTCAAATCTTTCTGAACTTTCCATGACTCTACGTCTTTTAGAATAACCCTTGCATGCACTCCTTGCGACAGACCTTCAAACACTTCCAAGTGTTGAAATCCTTCGACCTGGCACACTCCTGCAGCAACAGTCTCTAAATTCTTCGCTCAGGTTCGCAACCCTGAGACTTCACTCGGCCTGCGCACTCCTTGCACGGCTCCTGTTCCTGACTGCACTTCTGTAGAAATGAGAACAAACGCTATCTCTCTTGAGCTTTTAGAGACAAACCTCTTAACATTTTTTCAACGCACTCCTTGCGGACAATTCAACTGCACTCCTTGCAGGAACTCTTGGTCAGATAGAGAAACAATTGAAACTCATTTCATTACCCTTTCCTCTCAGATTTCAAACATTCAACAAGAAATCATTCATACATAGCATAAAAGCAATTGCATGATAGAAAGAGTAAAACAATTGTGAGCATAACATTCAAAGATGCATACACAGAGAATATATGAACACCATGAGCCTGAATCACAACTTTCTATTAATTCAGAACTTTTGTACATGGAGTCTTCTACACAACTCTCTCTGCTCCTCTTCTATGATCTTCACACTCTAATGTTACAATACACAATGAGGGTGTCTATATCCCGTTTCCCTCTTGTGCTCTAAAACTGTCTAATCTACACATTCAATTCTACCTACTTCCATTAACTACCATACATGCCTTCTATCTACTAAGGACGAGAGAATTTCGGTCAAGGTTCATCTACATTATACAAGTGTGCCTCCACTTGATGTTTCATTAATGGTTCAAGATATTTCAAAATTTGTGCTGGGTGCTTTTCCAGCTTTCCATTGTCTCCGCGTTGGCTCGCTTGAGATGCTCCTGCATCATACTCCCTGGCTTGAAAAAATTTCATGGGCTCCTGTCCATGAGCTCGTGCACTGTGTGTCCATGCCTCTAGATCTCTGCTTCACTCTCCCAGCTGGCATATTCAACTGGATGGCCCTTCCACTTGACCAAATATTCAAAGTATTGCCTTCGCCTGGTCCTCTTTCTCACTCTTTTGTCCAGTATGTGCTCCATCTACGACTTATCTGCAACTGGCATCTTCTTTTTCCACTGAATCACTATCTTCTCATTTCATATCCCTGCTTCCTCAGGTTTATATGGGTACAACTCTGAGATATTGAATATTGGAGAAATTTCGATCCCATCGGCTAATTCAATCTCGTAAGAATTCACCCCAAATTTCTTTAAGACCTTACATGGTTTGATTTTCTTCATCTTCAGCTTATTATATGTTCCTTTCGGGAACCTTTCCTTTCTCAAATGTGCCAGAATCAAATCGCCAACCTCAAATTGAAGTTGTCTCCTTTGTTGATCTTCTCTACGCTTATACTCCTGGCTTGAATTATGTAATCTCTCCTTCACCTGGCTATGAAGTTCTTTCATCGCCTCTGCGAAATCTTCTGCACTAGCACTCCTAGTTGAAATCTGTTCTGAATCCCTCAATTCAGAAATTCCTCTCAGCTGCATGCCATAGACAACATGAAATGGACTCTGCCCTGTGCTTCTGTTAACCGAGTCATTATAAGCAAATTCTGCCTTTGGTAATATGTTGTCCCATTGGCTGTGGTGTTCTGTCACCAAGATTCTCAGCAAGTCTCCTAGACTTCTGTTCACCACTTATGTCTGTCCATTCGTTTGAGGATGATAAGATGAACTAAATGACAAGTTAGCTCCTAGCTTCTTCCACAAGGTCCTCCAAAAGTGTCCTATGAACATTGTATCTCGATCCAAAACTATACTTCTTGGTAAGCCGTGAAGTTGAATGACTTCTTTGAAAAACAGATTCGCGATGTGAGTTGCGTCACTGGTTTTCTGACATGGAATGAAGTGTGCCATCTTGGAAAATCTATCCACCACCACAAAGATTGAATGAAATCCTCTTTGCGTTCTTGGAAACCCCAATATGAAATCCATGTTAATTGCATCCCACGACCTCTCAGGTATGGGAAATGGTTGATAAAACCTCGCATTCTCTTTCCTTCCCTTCGAATGCTGGCGAATTCTGCATCTGTCCATGAATCTCTTGACGTATGCTAGCATTCCCGGCCAAAAATATGACTCATTCAATTTTTTGAACGTCTTGTCGTGACCAAAGTGCCTTACCAATCCTCCACTGTGTTTCTCCTTTAGCAAATTCCCCCTCATGGAGCATTTCAGAATACACAGTTGATTACCCTTAAACAGTAATCCTTCCTGGATCATGTATTATGTCCATTGGCTTCTATCCCTGAGAATTGGATTCTCAGTTGCTTCATACACCTCTTTAAAATCATGATCATCTATGTACATGTCCCTAAGATCATCAAAACCCAACGTTTTGACTTTGAACTACTGCAATAGCAAAGACTTCCTGCTCAAAGCATCAGCAACTTTGTTAGCAGTACCAAAAATATGTTTAATCACAAAAGTGAAATTATGCATATACTCAACCCATTTAACATGTCTATTATTCAACTTTTCCTGTTGAGTCACAAACTGCAATGCATGATTGTCACTGTATAAGACAAATTCTTTCGGGATCAAGTAATGCCTCCATTTCTTCAATGCCTGGATAATAGCATAAAACTCCTTATCATAAGTGGAATATTTCACTTTCGCTTCATTCAGCTTCTCACTGAAGTATGCTATTGGCCTGTCTTCTTGAATCAAGACTGCCCTGATTGCAAATCCACTTGCATCGCATTTCACCTAAAATGTCTTTTGGAAGTTCGACAACACCAAAACTGGTTGTTCCGTGATCTTCCTCTTCAACAGATTAAAACTCTTTTCAGCCTCTTTAGTCTAGTGAAAATACTTGTGTCTCTTCTTCACTGTGTCCATCATTGGTGCACTAATTCCACTGAAATTCCTAATGAATTTTCGGTAGAAACTAGCCAATCCGTGAAAACGTCTCACCTCAAAGATATTCATCGGTGATGGCCAATTCTTGATTACCTCCACCTTATTTGGATCCATCCTCAACTCATCTGCAGAAATAACAAATCCCAAGTAAATGAGATCTGTCTTCATGAATGAGGATTTATTCATATTTATCAACAGCTTCTCCTGCTGTAGTTTATGCATCACTGTAGCCAAATGCTTCAAATGCTCTGCCACTGTTTTACTGTAAACCAGTATGTCATCCAGATATACGATAACAAATTTTCCGATGAACTCCCTTAGGACTTCGTTCATCAACCTCATGAAGGTACTTGGCGCATTTGTTAAGCCAAATGGCATAACAAGCCATTCATACAACCCTTCATTGGTTTTGAATGTTGTCTTCCACTCATCACCTTCTCTCATGTGGATTTAATGATAACCGCTTTTCAAATCAATCTTTGAAAAATACTTTTCTCCACTCAAGAAATCCATCAGATCATCCATCCTTGGCAATGGAAATTTGTACCTGATGGTTATCTTGTTAATCGCCCTTGAGTCAGTACACATCCTCCAGCCTCCATCTTTCTTCAGACCGAGTATTGTCGGAACAACACATGGACTCAAGCTTTCTCTGATCAACCCTTTGTCCAACAACTCTTGGACTTGTCTTTTGACCTCTTCATTCTCCTGCAGCATTAGCCTATACACGGCTTTGTTTAGCAAACTAACTCCTGGTATGAGATCAATGTGATGACTCACACTTCTGATCAGTGGCAACGAACAAGGTAGTTCATCCACTACTATGTCAATGAACTCTTCTAGTAGTTCCTGAACTTCTTCTGGTAAATCATCCACTCTTGTGCTGGTCAAAAAAATCCTCGCCTTCCTGACCATAATGAACTGTGGATCCTCCTTCTTCTTAACCTATGTAAGAAGTTCCTTCCCACTCATGAGAAGTATAGTGTTGCTTACTTTCGGTTTCACCTCCTTATCCTTGATTGGAAGCAACATGTGTGTCCTCCCATTCTTCTCTAGGGTGTATGTGTTCATTCTCCCATCATGAATCACATTTCTGTCATATTGCCATCGTCTACCCAGCAATAGATGACAAACATCCATGGGAATAACATCACATAATATCTTATCATTATATCCTCCTATCTTAAATTCAACTAAACACTGTTTAGTGACAGTTACCTGATGTCCTTTTTGTAGCCACGAAATTATGTATGGGCTTGGATGATCAATCGTCTCCAGCTCCAGCTTTTCTACCATCTCCGTAGAAACGAGATTATCTGTGCTACCACTATCCACAATGACCTTGCATACCCTGTCCTTGGTCTTGCAAGCAGTCTAGAAAAGTCTGGTTCTTTGGACTGAACTCTCCACCTCCTTCTTTGGTGTCAAAAGAAATTTTTGCATCATCAACGATCTTCTGCCTTCAACGTCTTCTACCTCAACATCCCGCCTCTGTGCCTCGGCGATGTGAGCTTCTCCACCCTCCTTCTTTTTGTCTGGACACTCATAAGACTTTTGCCCATTCTTTCCACATGTGAAGCATGTTATTACTCCACCTCTTCCTCTTCCTCTACCTCTGGTACGAGGGAAAATATTATTATCTACATAATCTCCTCTCTGCTCAGTATGTTGTCCTCTCTATTCAGCATATTTCCCTCACTGTGAGGTTCCACCTCTCTCAATTTGAGTCTGAGGTTTCTTCCAGTCCTCCTTGGGCTTCTGATATCTATCCTGGGCAACTGATTTGCCTCTGGGATAACTTCTGCCTCGACCTCTCTGACCCTTCTTTCGGCTCAGCCTCTCTTTCGCTTTCAGAGCCATTTGATAAGCATCTTCCACCGTTTGGATGGTTACCATGCTCATCTCATCCTGAATGTCATATCTCATGCCATTCATATATATGGAAACCTTTTCATCATCGCTCTCTCGATGACCTTCCCTGATGTTCAACTTATAGAATTCTTCAGTGTATTCTTTCACTGTCATCAGCTTCTGCCTCAGGTTCTGCATCCTCCTTAACAGAGTGATCTAGAAATCTCTAGGGATGAATTTCACCTTCATTTTCGTGATCATTCTATCCCAGATTTTGATCTTCTACTTTCCTTTGCAACGTCTGTCATCTTGTAGTTCATCCCACCACAATGTTGCATGTCCCTTCAATCTTGTGACAACATGCTTGAATTTATTGTCCTCTTCGACATCTTCATAGTCAAAGTATGTGTCCAGGGCTCTAATCTAGTCTAGAAGCTCCTCTGCATCTAGATTTCCCTCATAAACTGGAATATCCATCTTCGCTCTTGCACCCATTCTTTCAATAGCTCTGATCAACCGTTCATTTGCTGCATCTTCTACTCCAACTTCTTCTTCATGTTCAGCCTCAATTTCACTTTCGGAATCACTAAGATCCCCAACACTGACTGCATGTCTTTGTGCTGTCTCCATGTCTTTGAGTCTAGCTCGTAGATCACACATCTCTCTCTCCATGGTTGGATCAGTCATCTGCCTACCTCTTCTTCTTGGCATTTCCCTCTCCTCTGGTGGATCGGGTGTTTGCCTATCCCTTCTCCTTGGTGGCATGGTGAATTCTCTTTTTCTCTGCTACAGAAAGCAAAGAACCTTTTTGTGCTCTGATACCAAAAATGATGTCAATGCGCGCACCCTCCACAACCCTACAAGTCAGAAGGTCCACATCAACACAGGATCTTTCCTTTACCACTGGCTCGAAGAACTCTAAAGAGACTCTTCTATTCCCCTATCGGGAAATCTGCACCCACAACAAACTCTCACGGGATCCCCTCTTTGCACTTAGGAGATCGGACTTCGCACTTTCGTGAATCCGTTGGTCAAGCGCCTTGGGTCCAATCTCCGAAGTCTGAAAACAATCAACGCTGACCCTTCCTCTTTCTCTTCGGCCTTTTCCCTATCGCGATTTCGGTGGTCATGGTGTCCAACAACTTGTTTCAGCGATTCCCAAGACCCGATGTTCTGAAATTCCGACGCACTCACAAAGTTGACTTTTCAACACCCCTTTACTCCATCGGGACTTCAGACTTCGCGATATAGTGAATCCTAATGCAAGGGCTTCGAGACTTCACTCCCTGAAACTCCGAAATGATCAACGGAGTTTGACTTCGTGTCAATAGTGCGCCACCTGTCCACTCGTTGACTCCTCTGTGGCCCACACAAATCCTTTTAGCTTTTCAAGACTTCGTGTTTCATGATTTTGCGGTTCCCGTTGCAAATTTTACAAGACTTGAACCTATGAAACCCTGATATAAAAATCCACGTGTAAATCCAACGACCCTTGCGGCTTGGATCTATGTTCCTACCCCTCCTAAGCTTGGAACCTTTCGACGCTTTCATTGTATCTCCCCTACTTCTCTGTGAGATCTGATGGCTCACGGGAATTCACAATTTCTCTTCAGAGAATCCCGATCATCTGTTCTTCCCTCTAAGAATCTCTCCACAACTAACCAAGGTGTTTCTCTCCGCGGAACTCGTCCTCCTGTGGACCCTTGTCACTATGCTTTCCTTCAACTCCTTCGAAGATTCAAATCTTTCTGAACTTTCCATGACTCTGCGTATTTTAGAAGAACCCTTGCATGCACTCCTTGCGGTAGACCTTCAAACACTTCCAAGTGTTGAAATTCTTCGACTCGGCGCACTCCTGCAGCAGCAATCTCTAAATTATTCACTCAGGTTCGCAACCCTGAGACTTCACTCGGCTTGCGCACTCCTTGCACGACTCCTGTGCCTAACTACACTTCTGTGGAAATGAGAACAAATGCTATCTCTCCTGAGCTTTCAGAGACAAACCTCTTAACCTTTTGTCAACGCACTCCTTGTGGACAATTCAACTGCACTCCTTGCAGGAACTCTTGCTCAGATAGAGAAACAATTGAAACTCATTTCATTACCCTTTCCTCTCAGATTTCAAACATTCAACAAGAAATCATTCATACATAGCATAAAAGCAATTGCATGACAGAAAGAGTAAAACAATTGTGAGCATAACATTCAAAGATGCATACACAGAGAATATATGAACACCATGAGCCTGAATCATAGCTTTCTATTAATTCAGAACTTTTGTACATGGAGTCTGCTACACAACTCTCTCTACTCCTCTTCTATGCTCTTCACACTCTAATGTTACAATACACAATGAGGGTGTCTATATCCTGTTTCCCTCTTGCGCTCTAAAACTATCTAATCTACACATTCAATTCTACCTACTTGCATTAACTACCATACATGCCTTCTATCTACTAAGGAGGAGAGCAATTCACTCAAGGTTCGTCTACATTATACAAGTGTGCCTCCACTTGATGTTTCATTAATGGTTCAAGATATTTCAAAATTTGTGTTGGGCGCTTTTCCAGCTGTCCATTGTCTCTGCGCTGGCTCGCTTGAGATGCTCCTACATCAACATGTTCGATGGGTTTGATTTACTTTGGAGCCACCTTGGTACATGCTAAACGATACAATGTCGTGGGTCCTCAAGTGGTAATACAAGCGACCATATAAACTCACATGCTAGGAATGGAGCCACACCCATTGAGTGACTCTTCCTCATGGCTCATTCTATTACATTGACTATTCAAATGGATTGGGCATCATTCCTTTGTGAGGTAATATTAAATCTCTTTGTACTGCATAAGGTTCATACCCGCGGAGTATCATGAAGTTCACTTATCAAAGCCAATTGATCACATCGAGGAGTTATACATTTTTAATACCTTTTAGAACACAAGGAATATTATTTTTTATTGTAAAAGTTTGATCTAGAAACTCTCCATTTAAAGAGAAGTTCCTTCACATCTTATGCATGGTTGGATTTGCGAGATTCTAGCAAATTCTAGTGATGAATTTCCAAGATACCCACTTCATATTTCTGAATGGAACTAGCCCTTTCTCAAGATATTGTGCATTAACATGACATCTTTATGATACCCAATTACATTGATAGAACCATTAATGTGACCTATTCTAATATATACGAAGGATTCAATATCAAATTTAACATCTACATCTAATTAAAACAAAATAATTTTTGAAGTATTTTTTTTAATTGAATTGTTTGTTGATATAAACAATTTATGTTTCACAATTATTATATATTTAATTATTCACAATGTTAATTTATATTTAATTTAACAAAAATTTTAATATAGATGTAATGCTTTATAAATATTTTAAGTGTCGCAATTATTTTATAAGATAATAATTTATTTTTAAGGTCATGATATTTGTGTAGGAGGTTTTGTCGTTTATAGGATAAGAGATTCTCCCTTAACCATTTGATTTTTATTATTTTATATGATAATAATTTATTTTTAAGGTCATGATATTTGTGTAGGAGATTCCATTGTTTATAGGAGAAGAGATTCTCCCTTAACCATTTGATTGTTAAGGTGTATGAAAATATACAACCTTCTTCTTTAGTTTTCACCATGACTTCCAAAGTCAAAACACGAATTTTATATTTACAATATTACTTTATAAAAAAAACATGAATTTTATATTTACCATATTAATTTATATAGAAATTTAATTTCATGTAAAGTAAAATAAAAGTTTATACATAAATTTAATTTCATGTAAAGTAAAATAAAAGTTTATACAAAAATTTAATGTCATGTAGTAAAACCAATTATTAATGTTGGATAAGTATAACACTCAAACTATTTGGTGAATTATATTCCAAGTATATTGACTTGAAGTAGTATGATAGTGGTATATAGTGATATAAAGAATGAAAAATTGTTAAACACCATTTCCATTGACCCTTATTTTTTTCAATAGTATTATTTTCTATTTTATTTTAATAATATTGCAAAACATTGGTTCATAACAAAACATTAGTTCATAACAAAACATAACAAAACATTAGTTCATAACAAGTTAACTTTGCCACTTTTTTACCATCAATTATGAGAAATTGAATATGAGA
>ML796674.1:790806-810764 GCA_009831015.1 Picea engelmannii
TTATGATATATTGTTTAACATTGTTGTTAAAGTGAAAGAATATATATTGTTGTTAAAAGTGGTATAAAGTTCTCATACTGATTCACCCCCTCCCTCTCAGTATTCCAACAATTGGTATTAGATAAAGTTCCTTCAAGGAAATATTTTAACCATTGGAAGGTAGATCATGGAGTACAATATGAATGGATCACCAATGTTCAATTGTCAGAAGGGTCTGCAGTATGAATTGTGGAGTTTCGAGATGAAGTTATTTTTGCAGGCATAGGGTTATGATGTTTGGCACTCATCTACTATAAGATACAATGATACAAAGAAACTAAATACTACATCCAAGAAGGAATTGAAAAGGAACAATAAAATATAAATGGATTTTATCGTGGAAGGATTGCATGATTCAGTAAAGGACAAAGTGGGAAAATGTTCATGAGATAAAGAACTATGGGATAAGCTACATAATGTCTATTCTTATCCCATTACAGAGTCAAATATTGTTGAATAATATGAAGGTACAGAACAAGAGCCAAGATGCTCATCATGTTAGAGAGATTCAAAAGAAGAACAGTTTGTAGTCAACAGAAGTGGGTTCTTTTTATTTACTTGTGAAGAGCGTGGACATCTTGAAATCGAATGTTGTTATTTGAAGAATGAAAATTATGAGATAGAAAATCCCAATGAAATAGAAGACAACCCTGATGTTTAAATAGAAGAATCTCAGAACACCAACTATAAAGAAGTCGATCATATGATCATGATGTTAAATGGTCAGCTAGAAGAAGCCATAAGGACTGAAGAAACTCTCAAGGATTAGAAGCAATGTTTGGAAATCAAAATAGAAGCACATAAGGAAGAAGCAGAAAAGAGAGAGAAGATATTGACAGATCATCTTAAGGAACGAACTAATGACTTAAATCAACTTGAAGAGAATTTGGTCAACAAGAAAATATACTTTCAAGAATAGTTTCAAGAGATTGTATTTTCAGGAATTGTAGTGTGAAATCAATCCACAAGAAGAAAGGAAGATTTCCGAGTACATAGAGATGATGAGTCTATAGATGAAGAGGAAGATTAATCCACATAATAGAGGGTACCTTTCTAAGCCATATATCTTGGAGACTCCCATAAAATATGTATGTTGAACATGGGGAGTTCATGTAGTAGACACTATAGATTAGAGAACCATCTTTTAAGTAGTATGAAGTGTTTGTAGAGACATATTCAGAGCAGTAAGATAGAATACATATATAGTAACATATTGATCGGTATAGAAGTAGTGTTCCCACTCATGTGTCAGTTGGAAGACATAATTTTATGATTCTATTGAACATATGTACTCAGGAATGGATATCTTCAATACAGGTTTTCCTAGACATGTATATTTTGATGAGAAGATAGATCAGGTTAGTGGAAATATTTCGATTCATTCTAATAAACAAGAATATGTGATGATAAGTTGTAGTATATTCAAGAAAAGTCTTCAGAATGGCACAATGACAGAGGGGTCAACATTTTGGACAATTGAGTAGAAGGGTTATGAACAATTTCTGACATATGGAAAGAGATGGATTCATGAGATGCTTGGTAGGTACAAAGAGCATGGGGCAAAGAAGATGAATAATACTTTATTTACAATTGAAATCAGTTGGAATAAGAAAGGCAAGCAGTGAAAGGAACAACAGAATAGGGAAAGAGAAATTGCAATAGAAGCTATATCATTGGAAGGACATTGTCGAGCAATATGGTCAAGTGAACATGACAAATAAATGAAGAAATCAAATTTTGAATGTTTTTTATATATGTTAGTGAAATTCAAGAGGAAGCACCAATGGACAATAAAAAAAACTGGAAGAGAGGAAAGGAAACATATACAAGTATCCCTACATTGCTCCACATCTTACAGAAAAGTCAAGGGATGAAAAATCATCAAAGAGAGAGATCGAGAAAGGAATATTAGTAGCATACACATAATGAGACATACCCACAAGGGGAGCTATTCATTTTCCCATGATTGGTTAGAGAAGGTACAATATTAGGAGGAGTCATATCAACAAGGAGAGTTAACCTTTGGTCAAAGATGAAGAGAAAGAACAGAGGCATGAAGACAAGGGGAGAAACCCCAAGAGGTGATGCCCTTTGAAATTGATGTCAAAGGGGGAGAGATAGAAACATTGATGAGGAGAAATGATCACAAGGGGAGAATGAGCATGGGTGTTTCCATGTCTAATATTTTCCATCAATGAAAAAGGGGGAGATTGTTGGATAGTTGGTTGTCATTGATGTCAACCCTTGAAGCGTTATCTTGGAGATTTATGTCAGCCTTTAGAGACTGATGTCAACCCTTGGAGAGGTCCAGAGATGTTGTAAACTTAATTGACATTTGTATGATCGATATGGATGATGATTTAGTTGGGTAGATTTGATGTAGTATACATGTAGCCCGAGAGGTGTGGTCATGGGACCCAAATTTGATTAAGGAATTATATGGACATTAAGGATAGTGAAAATGTAGGTGATACACTCATAGCTAGATAGTCCTTGTCATGCAATTTTGGGTAATATGTGGTATGCCACATGGTTCCTCATGGTTAGGGAGATATGTCCTTGTAAATTTGGAAGCCCCGAAGAGTGGTCAAGAAGCCCTAGGTGGTTACAAGTCTTTAATGAAAAGGAAAAAGTTGTTGTAACAAGAAAAACCTAGGAGCCCAAAATTAAGGAGAGGAGTTACCTAGAAAAAGTATAAATATACCTCAAGGATTCATTCACAAGTACATACTTACACACTTACAATTGAATATCTATCTTGTGAATGTTATGGTCTAGTATTGTGATATTTTGGCTAGTTTGTGATGATATTTTCTGAGGTTGTGAAGGAAGGTTGAAGGTGAAAGTATTGGAGTTCGAGAAAGCATGAGTAACCCTAATTTTTGAGGTATCCATGAGTTGTAGGTCAAAAGGGAACAGATGTACATGAGCTGCAGTGGAGGAAAGCCCATATATCCACGGTTTGTAGAAGAGAAATTCGTGTATATGTAAAAAGACTTGTGAAAGGTTGTGAAGGGATGTTGGTACCAGGTTGCTGAGAACTTTGGAATAGTTAAAGGTTAGTTTACAATAAATCAGGTCAGCTGCAGGATTAGAGGTAAGTTTTAAGGGTTATGGTTATGGTGTTATGGTACATGTATGGTGATGATATTATGTGATATGGTACATCTTGGTGATGTTATGATACATTGATTAGAAGCATTATTGGCTATCTTGGTGTATGGTTTAGTCACATGTTATGGTGTATACATGAGGCTTATCTTATGGTACATGACTTGAATGAGAGTGATATGGTATGTGGTCGCGATATTTTTTATAGTTGATGTACATGGTTGATGGTTGATGTCCATGGTTGGCACATGGTATGATACATGGTATGGTGTTGATGTACATGGTTGATGTGCATGGTTGGCACATGGTATGGTGTTGATTTACATGGTTGATATACATTGTTGAGGTGCATGATTGATACATGATTTGGTACAGTTCAAGTGCATGGTTGATGCACGGTTTGATACAAGTGTTGGTGCATGGTTGATGCACTTGGTTTTGTACAAGTTGTGGTACATGATTTATGTTTTTTTATGGTACATGATTATTGTTTTTTATGGTATATGGTTGATGCTATAGGTTGATGCATGGTACAAGTTGGTACTTGGTTGAGACGCATATCTTGTGATAGTATGTCGTGATGTTGGTACATGCTTGGTAGAGGCATGTGTTGGTAATGTTGAGCATATGGTTTGAGATATTCTCTTGGTGATCTTGGCATGATTTTCTTGCATATGTGAGTGGATTTGGTTCATGGATGAGACAGTGATTGGTTGGACATGTTGTTGTGATGAGCATCATTTGACAATGATAGGTTAGATACAGTGACAGGTTGACAGGTTATAGGTTGTTTACAATGGCAGTAACAGTGGTAGTGGTAGTGGCAATGATTGTGGTAGTGACAGTTGGTCTACATTTATATTTTAGGGCATAAGGATAGGGAAAGGAAAGTTTGTTGTAGAATCATTCCAATTGGAGATGGAGAATCAGGACTTGGAGCTTCCTTCAGGTTGGAGCCTGAGAACTAGGTGGTTGTATCCACCTTTCAGTTGGAGCTAGAGAATCGAGGGGGTTGTAGCTTCCTTCTAGTTGGAGCTAGATAATTCAAGGAGTTGTATCTTGCTTTAGGTTGGAGCCTATAAATAGGGGGTTGGATCCTCCTTCCAGTTGCAACTAGAGAATTTGGAATTTGGTTCTTCCTATGAATGAATTCTTGATATATATAAGAAATCATTATGTGGTTTTCTCCCATTTGGGTTTCCATGTAAATAGTGGTGTATTGTGTTCTTGATGTGATGTTGATGTGATGCTTCTTATGTTTCAATTCTTATGAGATATATATATATATATATATATATATATATATATATATTGGATGCATTCATAGATGATACATTGATGATATACTACTAAATATTGTTCTTAAAGTGAAAGAATATATATTGTTGTTAAAAGTGGTATAAAGTGATCATACTGATTCACCCCTCCTCTCAGTATTTCAACAATATATCCCTCATATTTTTATATAATAAAAAATCCCCCCTTGTCATTAACTTCCAAAACCACTTTAGATACATTGAGGACCAACTCATCATCATTTACATCCTTCACAAAACTTTTATTCTTTAGGGGGGGCGATGGCGTATTCACTCAATGAACCTATGACATGGCATGAAAATTCATGGGATATTAATGAATACCCCTAGTTTTACTAGATATTGAAAAATACCCAAAAAAATATTGTTGTTGAACCATCCTCCCAATACATCTTTCCAATAAAAAAACCCTCATTTTTACTAGATACCCCTTTTTACACCACCCTAATACCTATAAACCCCATGTAGCATACCTAGCCACTAGGATGGGCCACTCTACTCCAAAATGCTCTAATTCCACTCTGTAATTTTACCAACCACCAATAGGATGGGTCACACTACTGCAATATCTCATCTCAAGAATAGATTTCTAGTTTTTGATCCAATATCATACTTCTTGAACCAAGAACAAATATATGATGACAATTACTTAATAAATAAGCATGAAATAAATTCAATAACAATACATGAAATAATCAAGATTCATGCTAAACATAAAAATACTTCTTAAACATAACATGCACATCCATAACCAGTAAGCAAGCAAATTAAAGATACATATCTCAAAGATAATAATCAATACATAGCAGAAATAAATATACAAGTAAAGGAAACCATGACAGAGATTACTTATCTTAGATAAAAACCAATCACCAACTAGATACAGACCAAGGACGATCCACCCAACCTTAGATGCAGTTGTTCCAAGTCTCAATAGTAGGTCACCCCCAAGCTAGGGCTATGAATCCACAAGGACAGGTTCCAGAGAAACAATCAAATTCTCAGATCAGTTAGCACTCAAGATCTCACATGCTTCTCAACCCACAACAATCCAAAGTAGACCAAAACTCTTCTCTCCATCCCGCACAACCCAAAGACAATGAACCCCCTTCATTGCCACACAGTCCCTCGAGTTGTGAACTTATTTATAGGTCTCTAGTGCATCTAGTCTAGAATCTACATGCTGGGACTCCCAAGACTAATGACTATGAACCAATTTTATCACATGTGAATTCACCTCAGGCATATAGGAACCATTTCATGGTTGGAATACACCAGTAATTACTACAACTAACAAAAAAATGGCTTCTTTCTTCAATAGTTTGTTCCCATGTTCCCACCAAGAACCAAAATGAATGAATCAAATGATACATTAAAAAATATAGAACAAGCCTCAAACAACCCACACGAGAGGTTTATATAATTACATGGAATCAAAAACCACTCCTCTCAATTAAAAACAAGATGGTGAATACAATAATAATAAAATACTTATCCCCTTTATCCCCCTCTCTCATGGAATCATATCCCTCTATAACTCTTGTCCTTTTCCATATTACAACCAGTGATGTATTTTATTATTTGTGATGCTCAAAGTATTACATTTCTTCGACACTCTAGTCCCTTTTAATTGTTCAAGAACTCCAGCCTCTCATCAAATAAAAAAAATACCTTATACATATGGGGACTCTAAAATGGGGTATTACATTCCCCTCCCCCTTATTTTGTCACTGTCCTCAGTGAATATACAAAAAAGAATTCAAAATTTCAAAATTCTTCAAAAATTCGTGGGTACTTTTCCCACATAGAATCTTCATGCTCCCAAGTAGCATCTTCAGGACTGTATCAAGTCCACTGAATTTTTACCAGTTCTATGACTCGATTTAAGAGAATTTTGAATTTTATATCCAATATGCACACCATCTATACCTAAAAGTCTCCTTCTATCTCCACCTGAATCAAATCCCAATCAATAACATGGTTAGGATCGTGTACATAATTTTTCAAAAGAGAGACACGAAATACATTATGCACATTCATGGAAGTATATGATGCAAGCATGTATGCAATTGACCCTATTCTATCTAATATCTCAAATGGACCACAAAATATGGCTACTAGCTTTGTACAACTACCCAACTTCAATGAGCTCTTCTTTGGCTTCACTTTCAAAATCACATGCTCTCCCACTTTAAATTCTCTAGTTGTATTTCTCTTATATGTATAAATCCTCTTCCTATCATGTGCTTCCTTCAAATTCTGCTTAATTTTAACCATCTGGTCTTCCATATCCTTGAGAAATTTAGGCCCAAGTACTACTCTATCTACTGGGTTGTCCGAACTCACTGGAGTATTTCATTTTCTACCATAAAAGCTTCAAGTGGAATCATATTCAGTTAAGCTTGATACCCATTATTATATGAAAACTCAACCAAATGAAAGTAATCTTCCCACTTAGATGGTTTATCCATCACATACATTCTCAACATGTATTCAATCACTTGGTTGACTCTTTATGTCTGCCCATATGACTGTGGATGCTATCTTGTGATAAAATTCAAATTTCTAACAAATCCTTTAAATAATACTCTCCAAAATTTTGAAGTTAACTTTGTATCTTTGTCTAATAGAATTTCCCTAGGTATCCCATGCAACCTAGCAATTTCCTTCATGTAAATTTCTATAATATTACTCGTTGTATGAGTCATGTTTTACAGGCACAAAATGAGCATCCTTTGTCAATTTATCAACCACTGCCATTATTGAATCACGTTTCCTTGTTGTTCTGGGAAACTTAGTGATAAAATCAATTGTTACCACTTCTCCTTTCTTCTATATAATTGGTAATGGTTGTAGCAAACCTGATGGGTGTCTATGCTCAAACTTCACTCTTTTAAATTCCATACATATGGCAATGTAAGTCAACAACATCCTTCTTCATTCTAGGCCAAAAGAATTGGCTTCCTACTACTGTAATTGTTTTTTCGTAACCAAGACATATGGAACATTATGCATTTCCTTTAATACCGAATTCCTAAGTTCTCTAGAACTAGGAACATAAATTATATTTTTATGCATAAGTAATACATCTTCTTTAATCTCGTATTCTTTAATTCTATGTTTTACATTTTCCTACTCTAAACTTCCGTTTACTTGTAGGTAATGCTAGTCTATAACAACAAAATCTAAAAAAACAATATTCAAATTTGACTGATCCATACTAATGGCTGTAGCATGCATGAGATGGACTCTTATGTTGAGTGCGTCAACAACTTTATTTTCTTTTCCTTTGATATACTTGATGTCAAAGTCATACTCACTTAAAAATTCCAGCCATATTGTCTTCCTAGCATTAAAAGTTGGTTGTTCAAAAATATATTTCAAAACACTATGGTCTGTTCTTAATTCAAATCTCTTTCCTATGCGATAATGTCTCCATCTTTAATGCATGAACTATAGAAGAAAGATCCAAATCATGTGTGGCATAATTCCTCTCATTTTCTTTAAGCTTGTTGGACTCATAACTAATTACATGTCCATTTTGAGTGAGGAGTCCACCAAGTCCTTCCTTCCATGCATCTGTACATACCACAAAATTCTCATTTATGTCAACAATCTTTAAATAGGTGCACTAGTAAGTAATCATTTTAACAAATCAAAGTTTTCTTCACACTCTGGTATCCATTCAAATTTAATTCCCTTCTTTTTCAAAGAAGTGATGGAATGAGTAGTCTTAGAGAATCCTTTTATAAATCTCATGTACTATCCAGTTAATCCCATAAAAGATATGACTTATAAAACATTTATTGGTGTTGGACATCCTCAAATGGATTCATTCTTCTCTATATCCACTCATATTCCATCTTCTCAAACGATGTGCCCTAAATAATGGATATGTTCGTGTTAAAAGGAACACTTTCTTAACTTGGAATACAATTGATGTTCCCTTAGCACTTGTAACACCAACCTCAAATGATGTTCATGCTCTTCCTCTGACTTAGAATAGATAAGTATTTCATCCAAAAACACAATGACAAACTTATCTAAATAATGTTTAAATGTGTCATTCATTAAGCACATAAATACAACCGGTGCATTGGTCAGTCCAAATGGCACCACTACAAATTCATAATGTCCATACTTGGTTCTAAAGGTTGTTTTTCTAATGTATTATTCATTGAATCTTACCTTGTGGTATCCTAATCTCAAGTCTATCTTTAAAAATATAGTTTCCCCTCTTACATGATCAAAGAGGTCATCAATTCTGGGTAGAGGGTATTTTTTCTTCACGGTGGCTTTATCTAACTGTCTAAAGTCAACACACAGTCTCAACATTAGATCATTATTTTTGACAAAGAGTATTGGTGCTCCCCAAGGTGAAACACTTGGGCGTATGTACATTTTCTTTAAAAATTCTTAGAGCAGCATTTGAAATTATTTTAATTCTGGTGTACTCATTCTGTAAGGTGTTTTTCGATACCAGGGAAGCTTCTGGTACTAAATCAATAGATAAATCTATCTCCCTCTTAGGTGTCAATCTTGGTATTTCATGGAATACATCTTCAAACTCTTGCAATACTGAATAACCTTCAAGTCTTGGCCCTTTTTTCATTTTTGGCTCCTCCACATGAGCTACATACAACTAACATTCTTTTCTAAAATATCTCTTCAACTATAAGGCTGAAATACCTCTTATAGAAATGGGTCTTGGAATTCCTTTTACATTTCTTTGTTTTCCTTCTTCATCGAGACATGTAAATATATTGTTATGACAATCTAGGACAACATGATGTTGGTCCAACCAATCCATTCTAATTAGGATATCATAAGGTCCTAATGGAATGATATTCATATCAACATTAGTACTCACTCCCTTTAGATTTATTAGACAACCTTTAATAGTCTCATTGATACTTCTTTTGGTTCCAATGTATAAATGAACCAAACTTGATTTTTCAAGCTCACGTTTCTCAAAATGTAATCTATCCACTATTTTAGGATCTATGGAACATGGATTTCTCCTAAATCAATTAAAATGACAACATGGTGATTAATTATTTTACCTTCCACTTCGATCATATTGGATTTTTATTATGCTTGACGATCTTCTAAGGATACATATATTTTTCTCATGTCTTCTATTGTTGTAACCTCTTGGATGGTGTGCATGGTCTTCATTTTATCTCCTCCATGAGGGAAATCCTTTTACATGTGGTCTTCTTTGAATCCCCAACATTGGATGGGTGGTATTCCCCTTTTTTCCCAAGGGATCTTCTCTCTTTGAGTCATCCTTAGCAAATTGATATTTCTGATTTTTATTAAGATTGTTTATGTTGAAAGGAGGTTGGAATGGTCCCTTCCTTCTCTGATCATATTTCTATTTATTCTTAGCCTTCCAAGATTTATGTAAGGATTATAATCCCTTTCCTTGTTCATACAGGTACATATCCTTCATGATAATCTCTGTTAAATTTCTGATCTCATCATATTGAATATTCTCTTTCTAAAAGGATGAAAGTCCACTCAGGAACCTTTGTATCTTCACCTTTTCATCCTTTGTAAACCCTACATGCTTCAACAATCCCAATAACTTATTTTCATATTCTTCCATGTTCATGCTTCCTAACATGAGTTCAAAGAACTCTTGCATTTTCTTGTCATAAAAAAATTCTGAAATATACTCCTTTTGGATATACCTCTTGAACTTCTTCCAAGTGATCTTGCTCTCATTAATCTGTTCAACTTTCTTAATCTCATCCCAGCACATAGCATCTTTTCCATGTAAATGGTATGTGCCAATTATGGCTTCTCGGTTAGATGAGTAGTTGTGCAACTGAAAATAATTCTCGACTCCTAGAAACCATGATTCAACATCATATTCCCTTTCTCTTTCATCATCAAGGGATGGTGGCTTAAGATTCCTCATCTCTCCTTGCAAACTATCCAATTCATGTCTTTTTCTTTGGTTCCTAGCAGGAGACACCTCTGGACTTCGTATGGAGTCTTCAGATGCATAAAATTTACTTCTTGAATTAGGAGGTGAGTGATGTCTATGAATTTTTCTAGTATTTATTGAATGACCATCTCTTATGTAATTAGATCTTCTTTCATGTTGACTCCCTTCTTCCTCTTTCCTTGATTTTGATCTATTATTTGCATGCCTATACAACTGATTTAGGATTTGCATCACTGGAGCATTTATTTAATTTTTTTCTCTCATCAACTTCTTATTTTCTTATATGTAACTCTACACTTATGTTCTCAATATTCTCACGGTCTCTATTAATGTTTCATGTCCTCCTTTGTTCTTGTGGCCATTCGATTCTATACATGCATTTCCAACAATGATATTTTGACCTTTGGCTTCTTTATCATGACTAAAGGCTCCCTCTACTTCCTCCATGTCCCAAATATTCATTATTATCTTGAACTGATATGTTTATATTCCCTTAATTCCTAAAAATATGCAAGAAACCATTTTTCTTGGAAATTTGCATATTATTTTAATCTGTCAATTAATGTTACAGGTCCTTTTTATTCTTAATTCATGAATAATTATATCATAGTTCTCCCAATTCTAATAATTCCAAGTTGTTATTATCTAAACCAACTTTTCAAATACTATTCTCTTGCCCAATTCTAAGTCTTGAGAAGAAAGTTAGTGACAGTAAAGGAAACAAAGGAAATATCCATTAGCACATGCGAAATAGCTTCAATGCTCGGAGAGCATACACTCATTCCTCCAGATTTAATATTGATCATTGGTCAAGTTTTCCTTGGACTAAATCACAATTGTCGGTCTACTCATTGGCCACCTATACATGCCATGTAACCACAATGCACACCAGTTTTCCTATCTTTCTGTGATTAGATCTCAATCATCAATTTATTCTTCTTTATCATATCGGAACCACTGGGTCTTCGTATTACAACAATTGTCCAATCAAATATTGGATTTAATATTGACCGTCGATCTGTCTTGATGGATTCTCCATGGGTCTAAGGCATATCTCTTCTTCATTTCAGAATTCCATGACCTTCAAATTACACCCTCAAGTTTCACTGCACTCACTTTGCCCCCATAATTATAAAGTTTTTTTAGTATTTCATCGTGAGTCTATGAGACATCATGAGTGGTCAGATATTTCTCCCTCTAGACCATCCAATTTATGACACGTGGTGACCTCCTAGGTCATCCGATATATGACAAGTGGCGACCTCTTGGGTCATACGATCAACTCTCCATAGTTATTCATTTTCCATATCTCACTGCGAGTGGTGAGTATACGACACTTTATCGACTCTTATATATGTGACACTATCTGTCCAACCGATTCTTGATACTTAGACATTTTTCAAATATCATCATGCTCTGTGACATCTCCATTCTTATCTTATTCATGACCTCATCCATCCGACCAACTCTCCATACTAGCTGATTGTCTATATTTCACTATGGATCTGTCGGTTTACAACACTTTTGTTCAATCCTCCATGTTCCTGTATTTCTAATTGATCCTCCCTGCTTAGCTGATTTTCGAAGCCTCACGGTGCTCCAAAGGACATCTTCATTCGACCGATCCCTTCTCAATACTTAGTCATTTTTTTTATATCTCTTATGTTGATGTTGTAGATGAGTTGTCTTTAGTGTTGCATCTTCTTTACTTTCTAGATGACATGGCATTGATACATTCCCTAACACGTGGAACTGCATGTGGAAACTGAAAAACTGCTTATTGTAGCACTGATGTGGACTCCCTCTGATGTGACACTCATATTACTGAACACATGGCCCTGATGAGGTTTTTATTATGACACTAACATGGCCAAGATGGCCAACCAAGTGTAACATCCCACTCTTGAATGCACTGAGCGGAATTATTCTTTGAGGACAGTTTCATGCAAGTGATTTGGTTCTTTATATGATTGGTTGTTTTGATTATGATTATGAGATATTGTGGATTTGATGATATGTTATTTTTGTTGTATTTACATCGACAGGTGTTATTGACTGGGTTCTCTTGAGTGTGAAGGACTCTGGATGTTTGAGGATGCTGAGGTATCGATGAAACTCCATGGACTCTAGAACGAGTAAGGGAGTGGATTGTTCAGGTTTGAATGTTGTTGATGTGACATATGTACATATTATTATATATTATGATGTTGATTGTTATTGCTGACATGATTCGTTGATGGATGCAGGCTGACAATAGCTTGTCGACTAGACTCACATTTGGAGTAAAGGGTTCACGAACGACATCCAAAGACATTAAGGGAGAGGTGTAGTAGCAGACCTACCACTGTCTGCTAGCACTCCCACCATGGATCAAACTATAGGTTAACGATTTACCTAGTTCGAGAAGATCCATGATGTCATGAGGGTAAACTGTGACAGTCGCTCACGATGATTCTAAGGGGCATGCAATAAGGCAGGGTCCTTATTCCTTAGAGGCCCTTAGTCTCCCACAAGATCACCTGATGGAGTATTGACTCCAGGGGTTTGACGTCTACCAAATTTAGTCAAGAGGTGAGTGGCACCCTTGGAGCACGTAGTGCGTCTTAAAGGGCACGCCGTGCAAATAAAACAGAAATAGGCGAGTGACACCCTTGAAGCACGTAGTGCATTCTGAAAGGCACACCATGATTTTAATTGTGGTAAGTTAATAAACCTAGTGCCTGGAAAACTATGCCCCCTTAGGACCTGGTCGACCTTAAAATAGATGATGGTATGAGTAAAGTTTAATAACTAAAAGTTCCATTAAAAAAAAATTCCCAACCTAGTGAAATTAAAACCTAGGTCTAAGTAGAACATGTGGAAAAAGAAAAACTAAATAGACATGTAACAAGAAAGGTGGGGTAAGAAATTCAAACTTTAATTATTAAAGTAAAAATTATAATGGAGGATTAAATTTATTAAAAGGGTAAATGGTTGTTTTTGTCTACACTTGCTAAATTTGATTTTTAGTTAAAAATAAAAAGGGGGAAACTTAAGAAAATGGAAATTTAAAGAAAAGGGGAAACTTAAAGAAAAAGGGGAATGTCCAACTTAATAAGGAATCTATCCTTTGGAACTTTCTATTTATGAACTCAACTAGGATTTAAGTAAGGAGTAATTCATTTAAGAATTGTAAGGGAGTATTGGGACACCGATGAGCATTTTTAGGAACACTTTTAGGTGGGTGCGAGAAATAGGAAAATTTAATTAATTAATAAATTAATTTTCAGGTGCAACTAGGGGATCGTGTGACATGTGTACGGGGGAGGTTTGTCCTAATTAAATTTAATAAGAAGGATTCTAATGAGGGTTTGAGAAACTAATCACTTGAAAAAACTATAAAAAGGATGGTAGAGGAGGAGTATGGATCATATCTGGCTTGAGTAACGTTACACTGCCGAAATTTTATCTTGACTAAATTTTCTCTTGTGGGAGTTGGGATACCCAGCTCGAGTGACGAGTGGTAGATCGACCTTGTGAGGCGAGTTGGGAAGCTATCATTCTCTGGTATTGTGTGCATGGCCCCTTTGCGACTTGAGGGGCTTAGGGGGAAGAAGAATACCCCTAGCATTGGCTGGGAGGTATTGGTGAGGTCTCAGTGATTGGAAAGCAACACTTGGATGGAGCGTGAGCAAGACTCAGATGTAGTGCAAGCACGGGATAGTGACTTCTAGTTATCCCCATCGGTTACAGGTAAGAAAGCGCTATTGTTTTCTTTAAAAATAAAAGAAAAATTTGGTCTAAATTTTCTGTACATGAATATCTATAATGGCGAAGGTTGAAATTGTTTTTAGACAACAATGGTGAAATGTAATTCAATAATTTTATTTGCAGATTAGAATTGAAATTGTGGCAATGCATTAGTTTCAGTATTCCCCTATTGTTAAATGAAAAATGTTTGTTTATATGAATTCCTGGTCAACTTATATTGAGTATTGAGATTGCTATAAAATAAAATGTTAACAATAGACATTATACTCAGTAGCGAATTCCTTGTTAACTTGAGTTGATCAATAAGCACAATACCATAAGTTTGAGTTGATATTTACATTAATTCTTGTAACCCAAGATGGTTGCCCCTGTTAGTTTTTTCCTGTTATCTCTCGATATCTTTTAGTTATGGAGTTACTGTCTAGTTTTCGTGTGGCCAGAATGAGCCCTGGACTCAAAACCTTGCTTGCATTTTTTTTAACTACTGCCTGCATTTTATTTATTCCTTGAATGCAATTTTTTATTTTATATTTGATTATGGCACATCAGGTGGAATCTATTTGTAAATATTTATGTAATGCATCCCATTCCTTGCCTTGTGTTTTGTCTTTTAGTCCAATTGGATTTCATTAAATGTTGAACGATGATCCCACATAGGAGGTAGTAGCAAGGTCCCATCTCCCAAACACTATCATATGGATTATATGATTAACACCCAATGAGGGTACTAGCCACAACAACTAGCTAAAAACTACAGGAAATGTGCTCATAAATCTGTGTTGTTTCGTTATTTTGTTTCTCCACAGAGAAGATCTAGATGCAATTTTTTGTTAGAAAAGTCCGTATGACAAATCGTTTTGATGTGTGTAGTAACTGGGCTTCCGGACAAAGAACAATGGCATTATGGATTTTTAGGTTTTTATATTGACACATAATTTTTTTTGAATGCTCATGTTCATTGCTATATATATTCAAATTTCTATTTAAAATAATAAATATACAAAAACAATTATTGAAAAGGATACAACAAACACATCAAGAATATCCACCATTTACTACAAGAATAAAAACAAATTATAAATGTTTTCCCTATTGTAAAACTGTTTCGGTTACTGCAAAAAAAGTTTACAAATAAAAAAATTCCATTGCGGGGACTTGAACCCAGGTCTCTCTGGTGAGAGTCAACTAGTCAGACTACAATGGAGCAAATATAAATTAATTGTTGATGACAATCAACTGGTGGGTTGTTAATTCTCGCCTTTACAGTCCTGAGCACGTCCAGAATGGAGCAACGCGTTTTTAGTCTGAACTTTGGCAGTGGTGGTTCCCTTAGGAAGTTTCTTCCTTATGCCATTAAAGTCAAGCCATTTTTTTTTTGTTAACTCACCTTTAAAGGTTTTCAAATTGGAACGTGAAGAGTCCTATTACTAATTAAATTGAAATCCTGGGTTGGAAAGTGGTCACGTCCTTGGATTTTATTTCAACTAATTTTTTCTCTTAAACAATCATATGTTGTAGCACATCGATTCGTCCCGGAAGTGAGTGTTTTCTAGGTGTTGATTTCCCCTTTTTGGCAATGAATAACATTTGAATTTAAATTATCACTACATAGAAAATTGTGTTGCTATTTGACCTACAATTATTACTGCACATATTTTTATTGCCATTTGAATTTCAATTATTACTACACAGAAAATTTAATTGCTATTTGAATTGCAATTATTACTACACATATTTTTATTGTCATTTGAATTTGAATTATTACTACACAAAAAATTGCATTGCCAATTGAATAGCAATTATTACTACACGGAGATTTTATTTCCATTGAATTCTAATTATTAATACACTGGGATTATAATGCTATCTAAATATAAAATTAAAAATACACAGAGATTTATTACTATCTATATCTGTAGTGCAACAATAACACAACAAATTATACTCTTATCCCACAGATAATTGTTACTTCTATAAATTCGAACTATTTTTGGGATTTTGGCAACTGAAATATGGTCAGGGTCTATTATGGAGGTTAACACATCAAATTATATATATTATGAAACTATAGCATCAACAACCTTGCCAATAATTTTCGATCTCTTTTAATATTTCTACAAAAGGTTTATATAAGTTATTATTGTTTTATTGCCTACAAATTGTTTCTAGGAAAAAAAATTTCTATAGAATCCTTACAAGGAATTTATATATTTATAGGTGTGTGATACAATGGGAGAAACTAACTTAAACAAATCGATTTGACAATTGATTCATCTTTCCATGTTGATACTGTAACGACCCTCCTCGTTAGGACAACGACTCTTTAACAGGTGAATTTTTTTTTTTTGTGTTAAGGTGTGTGCACGTGTAGAAGTAACAGACACACTTGACTCTATGTCACCACCCGAAAACCAACAAGACGCAACCACGAAGATTACCACAAGAAGACAAGGGCGCACAACAAGTAGCTGCAAGTAATGAATGACCCAAGACATAAGGCACACACAAGTACTGCAACAATAACGACCAAGGACATAAGGCGCACACAAGTTCTGCAACAATAACGACCAAGGACATAAGGCGCACACAAGTACTGCAACAATAACGACCAAGGACATAAGGTGCACTACGCAAACATTTAACGACATACTGGGTTATGCACAGTATGAACACAGAGGGAAGAATCCATAGTAGTAGGTCTTACTATTTCTGCATAGGAAAGCAGTACGTTTAATCTTAGTTCTCTGCTCCGGAGAGAGAGAAGGTCAGATAGGCTCCTGGCCGACTGCTCAGGCAGAAACTAGTAATCCCCTCAGGTGTGTCGCAAGAGTGGAAACCCTGCCTTTAAAGGGCCCGAGACTCTTGATACGGCACTGGATTCTTTACACAGAAAAATCACACACAGACCTATATGCTAAGGCTACATGGAGGTGTCTATATCCCGCCCGACACAACAGTCCAATCAACCAATTATTACATCCCAGCACAACAATAGACAAAAGAGAGACCACGTCTACTACGGAAGGCACAAGACATGGACTCAGACCGCAACAACCGTTATTATGACCAGGCACTAAATATGACTCAAGGGACAATAGTTACCGACCACACCAAGAAAATCACACATCCAAGCACAGCCATAATTAAATGAGAAACCAATCATTTATACGACAGGGCATTTATCTAAGACTCAATGACATTAGTTACAGACCCAAGACTCCGTTTAACTTCTAAGCTCGATGAGTTATCCAACCTTAAATAATGTAATTCGGTTATTCACAACCCCATTTACTGAATCATACTAGCTTATTGAACATAGTTCAAGACCTGGCATGGTACTGTTATTAATAATAATTAAACTCAACTCGTTACCCCACCCATAACCACATTACGTTTACAGTAACTTAAATAGAATGACGACCACCTAGCAGCTTCCCATTTTCTATAACCATTACTTAACATTTCCATAAAACCATTAACGTAGAATTTAACCTTACCATAACCTTAGCATTAACTTTAATCAGTACGTTACCCAAATCACCATGAACATCATTAGTATCAATACCACCTTCCTTACAAAATTAGTTTATTTACACCCAAAATGTCAATATTCATCTATCACACTCACAAATAAGATAACAATGGCCTTATATATCATGGTTTCATTGCAAATTAAATAACGAGGACTTCCCCCTTTTAGTTACTAATATCCACGGATCTCCCAAACTTGAACATAAATACCATGCAATTGCCTTTCTACTAAAATAGCATTAAACATAACTGATGATTACTTTCCATTATGCCGCATAAAAAAAAAATCATAAAGAAATCATTAATGCAAATCATTTACTTTTCCTAAAATGATTACTTTCCATTATAACCTAAATATCATTTGCTTTAATGCCAAGCATTTACCTACCATAAATCATTACGTTCCATTTAATGCTTTTATATGAGTCTAGCGCTAACTTTACCCTCTTCAATATAGGAAACAAAATTTACCCTTGCTATTTCAGAAATAATAATTACCATGATCGTACCCTTCCATTGACAAGGGAAATCATTGTTACAACGCTTTTAAGATAGGATAAAAACAATCAAATTTAAAATAGTATAAAAAAACAAATTTATGATAGGATAAAGCATTTAATAATCATGGACCAATCAATATTACGTATTAAATTTAAGATAGGATAAAAACAATTGAAAAACATTTTTAATAACACATTTATAATAACCTAAATTTTTTTTTCCAACAATTCTTAATAACTTAGGGTCTATATCATATTTACAGTCAATATGTAAGTTGCCCACGCAGAGGTAAATGAAGTTACAGAGGTTGAGGTTGACGGCAATTTGCAAAACGTTCCTGGCAATGGAAAATCACCCCCACAGAAATAAATACACCCACACAGAGGTAAATACACCCACAGCAAAGAAAAACGTCCATAGCAAATTGAAAAAACATTCCTGGCAATGTAAAATCGCCCCCACAGAAATAACTACGTCCATATAGAGGTAAATACACCCACGGCAAAGCAAAACGTCCATAGAAAATGGCAAAAACATTCCTGGCAATGTGAAATCGCCCCACAGAAATAAATACGCCCATACAGAGGTAAATACACCCACGTCAAAGCAAAACGTCCATAGCAAATGGAAAAAACATTCCTTGCAATGTGAAATCGCCCCCACAGAAATAAATACGCCCATACAGAGGTAAATACACCCACGGCAAAGAAAAATGTCCATAGCAAATGGAAAAAACATTCCTGGCAATGTGAAATCGCCCCCACATAAATAAATATGCCCATACATAGGTAAATACACCCACGGCAAAGCAAAACGTCCATAGCAAATGGCAAAAACATTCCTGGCAATGTGAAATCGCCCCCACAGAAATAAATACGCCCACGGGAGATTTATATGCCCACCAACATTCAACCATACTCAGCGTTCAAACAATCTCAGTAGATTTTAAAATGCCCATCAAAATCAAACGCCCACAGCCCAAGCATAATGCCCACAGAGAGTAAAAACGAAATAACATAAACCCAAACAAATTACCAGAAACCCTAAAACTGTGCCAAATATAAAAACGAAATAACCATAAACCCAAACAAATTTACCAGAAACCCTAAAACTATACCAAATATAAAAAAAAACGAAATAACCATAAACCCAAAACATATTTACCGGAACCCTAAAACTGTACTAATTATAAAAACGAAAATCTTCAGGAAATACCCCCCCCTTTTTTTCTTGCAGAGTTTAAAGGACGAGGAAATAACATTTTACAACAATACAATCATAATCGCAGCAGTAAATAACTATGCATTCTACTCTACTAAATACATGAGCATACCGTTGCCTTATTGCTTGCCGCAAATGACTCATGTGCTCCGTGCCGCTCCTGCTCGCCGACTGTAGAGACTACATCGGTACCTCCCAGCCAAACGCTAGGGGTACTCTGCTTCCCCCTCAGCCCCCCGAGCCGCAAAGGGGCCACACATAGTCCAGATAGTATACCTAGCTTCCCAACTCGCCTCCAAGGCTGAGCTACCACTCTAATACAGCTGAGAAAATCCCCAACTCCTCACAAGCAATCAGTCTCGTTCTCAATTTTGGCAGCATAACAATACCTAATAGCTCATCCCCTTTCTTTTTCCCCATCCCCTTTCTTTTATCCTGTTTTGACCTAAATCACATTTATTTTTAAGTGTTAAAGAAAAACCCTCTAAAAATTCTATGTTTTACAGGTGTCACTCATCCCCCACGTTTCTCCC
>ML796674.1:820850-831817 GCA_009831015.1 Picea engelmannii
TTTAACTCAAATTTAGAGGAAAAACATGATAATATCAAATGGCCAATTTTTTTCTTATTTTCATTCCATATCATTCCAAGATCATGAATTTCTCCCATGTTGTGTGTGTGTGTGTGTGTGTGTGTGTGTGTGTGTGTGTGTGTGTGTGTGTGTGTGTATAATCTGATTGATTGTATACTGCCATCGCATGTGCATTCTAATAATTGTGCATTGATTTTTTCAAAATCTTAATTCATGATCAAGTTTGGATGCACAATATATTCTACCAATAAAAAATAAATTAACTCTTATCTAGAGAAAGCTACCATTGATAGATGGTAGACAAAAATGGAAATCCACTTTACGCCACCAACCATAGCATTCCATCTTTCAGCAACCATCATGGGTGAATGGTACTTCATCTTGAATTGGATTTATTTTATGACACCCCAGTGGTATATGGTTGTTCAAATTGTAAAGGGTTGAAGGTGAACCCTTAGTGTGTCACACTATCTCATTATGTAAGGATTGACTACCCAAAATTGATGGTCTAATACATCCCACACTATGATCAAGGATCCAATATGAGATATATAATATATACATAGGAACCCTTCCATATGCTCATTCTTTGAAAAGATGGAAGCCAATCCACAATGTTTTGTTTAAAACTAACCAACTTGTTTCCTTCTATTGATTCAGCCAAGATTTATGGTGAGCTAAAGTAAAATATCAATAATGCTCAAAACATCTCTATTAGAAGATCCAGACATTTGTATGAGATGAGAGAAACATTTTTCACATACACAAAAAAGTTGATTCAATTGTTGGAGGGAAGAAATGACTTATCTCTTCCTGTCCATCTAAAATGTACATACCAAACTTGTTACAATCATGTTTTTCATGGTGTTTTCTTGTCTTCCCTACCTATTCCCAATGTGGGGAATGAATTCTCCTTTTGTGGTAATACCTATGTGATTTCCAAGTCTAAAATAAATGTTTCAAATCTTCACTTTTTAGTCCTTTCCCATGTGTTTGTTCCTCGAAAATGGTTAGTAACACTTATACCATTTTTTGGTCCTCTTTATAATCGATATGATTACTTGAATATTTTGAAATACAAACATAACATTTCCATTCATAAGATGTGCAAGAAAGGTTATTCTTCCAAAAAAATTACTAGGAAGACCCTATTATATATCAATAGTTGTCCATGCAGTCATAACAACATTGTAGGGTTCATAAATAGTTATAGGTGCTCACTATTTAGTGCAATTTTCTTGTTTGAGAAACACTCCAATGAAAATTGTTGTCTATGAAAAGGAATGCATATGGATTTGTTGTTGCACATGCAATACATAGTTTATCTTCTAGTGACAAATTGTTAATAAACTATAAAAAAAAATTGTACCACCAACCACTGATCAAACACAACTTACATTGGGACTACCTTTAGACATCCCCTTGGGGTGTAAGAAAAGCATCATTAGGTAATTGTATATTTTTATTTTCATTGTAATTAATATAAATTTATTACTTAATTCAAAAAAAACTCTATAAAGTGGTTGGTTGCATGTGTATTTGAAAAAAATCCACGCTTCTAATAATTGTTTTCTCTAATATTTAGACATACTGAATGCATTATTTTTAATAATATCATCAATTTAATGCTCAATATTTTTTCAATCAAGATTCATATGATGAGTGAAATGTCCACCATCTATCATTACACCCCACTATAATGTCAACTTCAGATAATGTCACTCAAGAAGCATAGGTCGAAGAGGAAGCATACCAAGTATGGTTGATTCAACCACTATTTCAACTCCCACTATGTTATAAGTCACTAATTCATAAAGGCTATAATAACACTAGGTCTTCATGTGTTGGGGAAAAATACAATGATAGAGAGGTTGGTATGGATGATTCATTTAGGGATACCCATGCCATGGAGGGAATGTTGTTAGATGCATTCTAGCAAGATGTACTAGGGGATGATGCTCATGTCACCGACACCTTCTTTGAGATCTTGAAATCTACTTCCACCACGCCTCTTCTTAGACATAGTTCAAGGTCCACCCAACTAGGGACTCAAATTAATGCTACTTTACAGTTTGGACATAATGTATTGTATGTTAGATGCCTATTACATGGAATTACTAAGGTAGTTAACCATTAAGTCTCCCATATTTAAATCTTGTCACACAAGATGAAATGATTTTATGTGTGCTTAATGCTAGTGTACATTTTCTTTTTGCACTAATTGCAAGTTATTAAAAGATAAAGTACCTCCAATTAATAGTGTCCTCCTTAGGAGTTGTGAATGGAAAAATAAACTATTGAAAAAAATGTCAATTTCATTAAATTTGGACTAATAAGTAAGAATCTAGACTAAGAAACTACTAATTTCTATTTTGAAAGTGTTAATATCGACATTTCCAAAGTGCAAAATTGAATTCCAAAAGTGCAAACATTGGTGTTCAAAAGTGTGAATTTGTATCATGAAATTATGAATTTCAAATAATTATGAATTCAAAAGTGTGAATTTTGATTCCAATAGAACAAATTTCAATTCCAAAAGTGTGAATTTTTAAATTTGAAAGTGTTAATTTTGATTCCAAAATTGTCAATATCAAATTGCTACAATGTGTGTTTGGATTTCCATATTTTGAATTATTTTCTAATGTGCATATATAATATCATTAATCCAAAATTAATGCATAGTTGTCAACATTTTTTTATGTGCATGTATTATATCACTATGGCATACATTGCAAAATAAATCAAGATTGAAGAAATACCATAAATTAAAAACAAGTGATAACAATCATTGCATTACATAGTTTCACTTTTTCATATATAATTAAGGTAATGTATAATAAGATGTCATATAAATAAAATGATTATGATTCCATAATTTTTACAACTTCCTCACCTAATAATTGAAAAACTTATTCACAAGGAGTAAGTAATGGATAAATAATTCTAAATAATAATTTATGAGTTCTTACATGGTACAAGTCATTAAAAAATGACAAGTGTGAAACTGATTTCCTTGAATAAAGTTTCATTCATGAACATCACTCTCACAATTGTGGTCCATTTTTTATTGTCATGCTTTAATTTCTAAAAATCCCTTCTCATTTATTCTTATTTTCTTTGATGTTGATCGTTCCTTTGTTGGCCACCTCTATATGATGCTATTTGATGCTATTAACATAAACAAACATATTTGCCTTTGTAACAACAACCCATTATTAAGATTTTCAACCTTTCCCTTATAAGACTCAACAATAGCATCTAAATTTTCATAATCATTTCTCTTTTTCATAG
The DNA here is from genome assembly GCA_009831015.1 of Picea engelmannii. NCBI lineage: Eukaryota > Viridiplantae > Streptophyta > Pinopsida > Pinales > Pinaceae > Picea > Picea engelmannii. Next base: position 824,163 of record ML796674.1, read on the forward strand.
ATAACCATATTACACAATTTGGATTTAGTAATTTTACTATGAGCATTCTACACCATCATTCCTTAGAGAGAATTGATCTCTCGATTTATTACATAGAGATCCAATGTAGCACTCATTAGACATTACATAGAGATCCAATGTAGCACTCCTTAGACATTATGTATCCAACAGACTTCCATAATTTCATGTGTGGGTCAAGTATATAAATTTGGTTTCTTCTTTCCTACATTGTAGATGACCAAGAATTGATGTCTATTATTTATTATAAAAATTGAAATTGATATAGCTCTGTTATTTGTTATAAAATTGAGTATATGAAAATCTTGTTTGGTAATAAAATGTATGCCATCACAACTGAAAGGTTTTGGTTTTTTTATTAAGAATAATCATGTGTTAAAGTGCACTTTCTTTCTATAATGATAAATCTTACGTATTATCCATACAAATTAAAAAGGGGAGTTTTATGGAAACAAAATTAAAAGAACTCTTCAAACATGATAGGGGAGTTTTATTGTACAACCGACAATTCAAAATGATAGGAACTCTTCAAACATTGGTTCAAATGCACCCATGACCACTCATCAATCCAACCAAAGTCAATCATGGTAGTCGGTATGGGTCCATGGTTATGTCTTTCATGTCTCTTCTACACATATTTGAAATCGTGGTTTCCATGTCTGTGATGGTGAGGATGACGACAAGGCACATAGGTTTGTGTTGGTTGATCAAGAGATATAGGCTCAAGTTTTGATGTACACTTGGGAGTAGAAAAATGTGGTATATCAACAACAATGTCATCAACAACAATATTCTTAGAATCTGGTATGTTAGGAACAACCATCTCATCAATTTGTTTAGGAGATTTCTCTCCAGATCCAATAGTATATCATTCTCTTTTCTAGTAGCAGCGGTCACCCGACATATTTTTGGGAGCTAACAAATATGTGGAGGTGAAACCATCCTTTGTGTCATTGTAATTCATGCAAATTAGCAAAAATTAAAGAGTGTATAAGGGATCAACATCGAGAAATTGTAGCTCTGTGTGAATCCCACACCCAATTAGAGTAGAAGATGAAAGATAATGAGCATAAACGTGATAAGGAAATGTTGATACTCTTGAAAGAGGTAAATTGACATTCTAGTCAACTACGAGCACATTGTCGATCAATTCAAGAACCTCGACAGGCCCAGGGAAATCATTTTCCACAACATGAACCACCAACTTCGTTAATGGACTCATGAGTCTCCACCAAAGTAAATTAAAATCTTCACTCTCAATCGGACTAATGAATTATGGATGAGAATTAGCAAGAGGTGGAAACTGAGTTAAAACTCCACTAAATTCATGTTCTATGCTTAGTAAAGTAGTTTTTTTGATGAATTCATATGTCGAGATATACACTTGAGGCTGTTTAGAATTTTTGTTCAAAAATTTTCTATCATGGAACAGTAGAGGAAAGACCTTTCTTGCATTGTATATGAGACTTCTCTACTTTTTTGAATTTTTGTAAAAACTAGTTGATTCATCTCCGCTACAACATCTTTTATATAATATCAATTTTTATGTTTCCGTTTTAAAATAAATGCTTTTGATGAACTTCCTCACTTAATAATTGAAAAACTATAACTTGTTTATTTTGGAAAATTTATTCACAAAACCCACATCCTAGGCTACAAGAGAGGGAGTTAGTAATGAATAAATAATGCTCACTAATAATTTATGATATATTACATGACCTGCATCATAAAAAAGATGACAATTATCGAAGTTCTTCTCTCCAATAAAGTTTCATTCATCAACATCACTCTCACTCTCACCATTATGGTCCATTTATTCTTGTTGTGCCTTAATTTCTACAAATCATGTCTCTTTTATTTTTATTTTTTTGTCATGTTCATCTTGTCTCTTTTATTTTTATTTTTTGTCATGTTCATCTTGTCTCTTTTATTTTTATTTTTTTTCATGTTCATCTTGCCTTTGAGCGTTCAAGTGGGCATCCACCATTCAACCTTTTCCTTGTAAAACTCAACATAACATCTAAATTTCGATAGACATTTCCTTTTTTCCACAACTAACCATATTACACAATTTGGATTTGGTGATTTTATTATGAACATTGGCCCCTCTAAAATATCATCATTTGGAGATAATAAATCTCTAGGTTTGTTACATAGAAGTCCAACTTAGCAATTCTTAGTGTAGACATTATATTTCCAAAAGGCTTCCATCATTTCATACATGGATTGTATATAAGTTTTAGCTCTGTGATTTCATATATGGGTTGTATATAAGTTTTGTTTCATATATGGGTTGTATATATGATTTCCTAAGAAGTCACAAGTTCAAAAACTCATTAAAAACTCATATGGTTTAGGATAGCAGTTGATTTTTCAATAAATTTGTAACATGAGGTAAATATCCAAAAAAAACCACCAATAATGGTGACGCTGGAAAGGTGCTTTTATTTGTTTTTTCTCTTCATTCTCAGTATTTTCTTATTCCACTTTTCCTATTATATCGTCTTTTCCTTCCTCCTCTTATTCTTTGTCTGCAAACTGTGTCGAAGTAAATTTAAGAACAACATGGGATTCATCTGTGGTTGGTCCTTGAGGCTCTCAATAATCTGCACTGCAACAACTAAATTCATATGGCACTACGTAAATATTAAAATATGATGGAATACGAGACATCTCCACCAAAAACCAACATACATTTCGAGGATTTCACTGATTTAGATTCTAGAATGCGAGGTCTTCAAATGGGTGACTTGAATTGTATTGTCAATTTGACGTACCTAGATTTATATAGAATTACTCCCTAATAAGAAACCGTTATAAAGTTGGCCACCCAACTATCCATAGAGAAGAATGTGGATTAACAACGTAGTAAAAACATGTGTCTCTCAGCCAAATAAGGTTTATAGCAAGATCGATGACTCTAGTAAAAGTGAATGACTCAAGTAAAAAAGTGAAGGGTGATTCAAGTAAAAGTGAAGGGTGACTAGGTCTTGGTAAAGAGCACCATTACAAATTCAAATATAGAGGGATATAGTATTTACATCTCTATATACTTTTATAGATTCTAATAGTTTGATCTCTATGTAAACAAACAAATAAATTTCATACACTAATTTCATGGGTAACTTTAACACCTTAAAATTATTTATTTTTTAACACAAATTGAGAAATATTTTGCATTAAAATGGTGTGGTCAAGACCATTGAGTTAGAAAAGATCAAATTCAGAGTTACATAGCTATATCTATTCAAAACTGGATGGCGATACATATATTGAGGCAAAACATATATAAATTGAAATGCTTTTTAAATCAACTACCAATTTCATTTTGAAGGGCTGATATTCCTTGCTTATTCCAATCCTTAACCATAGGTTCGTTGAGATCTGGTATTGGAGCTATTGATTCCTCTGATACAATTCTTGTGCTTCCTAGTGATGACAAATGAACTTTGGTCTCCTCTCTCTGATTGAGTTGCCTCTGAAGATCCTTTTTCTGACTCCTCAAAGAATAAACTTTGTCTTGGAGTTGGCCAATTAAAGTGTGATGTTGTACCAGAGTATCCAAAACATAAGAGATGGTCGATCTGAGAGAAAAAACACTGATAAACAATCTTTTTCAATATTCAAAATCATTTTCTTCCATTTTGTTGTCCCGCGGGTCCATTCTTTTCCACGTTGGAACAATCTTTTCAGTCTCAAGATAATTACTTGTAACACACCCATGGTGGGGGTGTCAAAATTTTGCTCTTCTTAGGAGAATCAAGACCCCCATTCAGGGTCTTTATTCCATTATTCTCTTCCAGAGCTTTCCAGCCACAGTCTCCATGCTCCAAACCGAGCTCAGAGATGGCATATATCCTCTCCCAAGTTCTTTGGGTTCTTCCATCCATATATACTCGCATATGACCGTGGACTATGACCAAACAACAAAACAACAGGCGCCAAGACAACCACCGCACGAATCCTCCAGAGTGGCAAATATTTGAAGTTCATGATCCAATGTTGCGTGTCCTTAGATATTTTGAGGGACCTGATTCACTTCAAGACTTCGACATTCAAGATTTTTGAATGCACCAAGTATTTTCTCCCCGAAGTACTCCGTACTTGGAGTTACAGATCAAGTGCCATGTGTTTTCCCCGATCAATGGTCGATATCCGTCATTTTCCCCGCTTCGGGCGACTTGAGGTTGATGCTCCTCTGCATTCTTTCTTCCAGAGTACCAATCCTCTGAAGTGAAGGATCTCACAGCACATGTCCTATTCCAATGGATGGTTCAGATGAAATCTAGCTCTCTGACCTTCAGGAATTCTTGTTCAACACACTCCCTTTTCTCCCAAAGTAACTTTCCTCTGAAATGGAAGATCTTTTGCCACACATCCCTTCCAACAAACAACTGGTATGAATTCGGGACTCTGGCCTTCAGAGATCCTTGTGCCTTCACACTTTGACTCTATCAGAGTGACTTCTCTCCAGAGTGAAGGATCTGATGACATATGTACCTTTGGCTTGGATGGCTCAAATCTTCTTCGGCTCTTCAGTTCTTCGAGAGTTTTGCAATGCAAACTCCTCTTTTCTCCCGAAGACGATCAACGTTGGACTGACCACAACCTCAGTCTGACGGTTTGAGGGTATCTACGTGACCCTAGAGATATACGTCTCGTAAGTTCCGTTCAAGGTTCCCTTAGGTCCAAGTGTGTGCCACTCCGAGAGGGACACCTGGAAACGTCGTTACTTGACACATGGGCCCCTACATGATCTCGACGTTAATACACACATCCCCACAATCAAATGAACATGAGGGATCATGAAGGATCCCTAGATCCACAGTCCACATTAACTCCAGGACTTCGGGAGTTTTGGTGTTACCAAGCCTTTGTCCTCCCAGAGTGGTCAATGTCGGGTTGACTATATCGTAGATCCAACGGTCGAGATAGTCCCTAGGAATCCTTAGATCTATGACCCAGATTAACCTCGAAACTTTGGGACTTCGGGGGATTCACCTCCTATACAATGAATATGCTCAATTCGTCGGACCCATGAAGTCTGAAGGGCTCAAAGGGTTAACACCCATGTTCCTTTTCTAGATTCGACGATCGTGGAGAACTTCCTCTCCTCCCGAACTAACCTCATCCATTCATCTTCCTAACAAAAGGATCTTCCCTTTCGATACTTGAATATCGCTATCCTTCCTGAGCTTAACCGATTTCTTCTTCCAGGAGACTTTGAATGACTGGAAGTGTCGACAAGCACACATGAAACTATGTCCAAGGTTGACGAACTCACAGTTCATTTATTTTAACTTGAGCCGCCACGGGGCTCGAGAATTTACATATACAAACCATATAGTTCCTTGCTTGCTTAAATACACAATTAAGCAAACATAGAGGGATACAATCTAATCATCAATGAAACATACAAATCCGTGCAACATTCATAGGATATCCAACTTTAATTCATAGTTACATTGTAAATACATAGGATATGAGAATACTTATCTATTACAAGTTGTAGCCAACTAACTAATTGAGGGTGTTCGTCCTTCCACCCAACCATAGGCTTAGAGTCATTCATTCTTAGTGCTCTAGCCAGCCCCGTGCCAAGCCATGATATAACTAGGGAATTTATGTCAATTCTCAACAATCCTTTCTCCTTCACATCTTCCGTGAGGTTTATCAGGTGCTTCTTCATCATCAAGCTCGCGACCTTCTGCTCAGGTCTCATTTTTTTGGAAACTCTCCAAGGTTTTTCTTTCTATCATGGCTTCTATGAGATTTATCATATGCTTCCTCAGCATCAAGATCGTGTACTTCAACTCGTTCTCCACTGGAGTGTTCCTCACATTCTACACTCTTCTCTTTATATTCTCTTGCATGCCTTGCACACACATCCCTCCTATCATGTTCCCTCATGTCAGAAGGAAACCCAGTTCATTTTGGGTCTGCCAGACCCTATGGTACTTTGGGATGACCTTCTGCAGCTAGACCATGCTTCCATTCATGGGGTTGGTTGAGGGTTCAACCACCTAATTTTCTTGTTAAATGTTCTCTTATTGTTTTCACATTCTTTCCTCTAGTGATATCATGGCTAATACTTTCAAGGCTTCACCCCCACAGTTAGTTATTGGCAACTAAACAATAATACCTTTACATTGTTCCCATGCCACAACATGGTAATCCTAATTAATGATTAATTACAAGTTGGGGGAAACATGGGTGTTACAATCCCCTCCCCCTTAAAAGGAACATCGTCTTTAGTGTTCGTTCTTTGTAACACCTTTCATGCCTTTCTCATTCAGCCACTTTAGAATTATTGACCTTATTTCTTGGTCAGGTCCTTTGTCAGAATCTTAATCTTCGTCACCTACCTTCAATAGTTCTTGGACAACAAGCACATTAATAATAGTCTCATGCAAAAACATTTTACTGTTGCATAAAATTTCTAGGAAAAGTTTCATAATCTAGCACAATACTTATCTACGTAGTTTGTGGATTTGTATCCACATGGTTGTTTTTCTATCCAGTCTCACTGTTTTTCCTTGACATACCCATTCTGTGCATGATTTCAATCAATAGTTTACAAGAACTATGAGAGTCTCCTCTTCCTTGCGGTCACTCACCCTCCAGGCCCAAGCTCAGGCATCCCCTTCTCTGTTATACAGTTCTTTGGGTGATCCATCTTTCCTTGCCAAGGTTTTCTCTCTCAAGAAGAATCCCAAAGAATTTATTGAGCCTTATAGTCGAGGTGTCCCTTAGAATTTCTCTGTTGATACATCCCTCCAACTTGTGTTACCTCAACACAACATATTCCATGCATTCATGGCTTACCACGGGGTTCTCATGGCTCAACAATGGCCTCCTTCATGATTTTCAGCTGGATAGCCTTCATCCATCCTTTCTATAAATATATTTTCTTCTCACCTGTATCACAGGTATACAGATTTCATGAGACATCATCACAATTCTAAATTTCATAATTTTATTGCAAATCTGTCCCCCACAAATTTTCCAATTTCTTCATTTATTTTCAGATCTATTCCACATGGAACTAGATTCACAAGCATGGGGATTTCCTCCCTATATCATTTTAGCTTAGTAGGCAATCGGTCTTCCTTATGGGCTTACAACATTTCCATATCCAAGACTCTTTCTTCTTGCAAGTCATTCTTTACACAACCAAACAAACTATTAGTTTCTCATGTGTATATATATAACTTGTGCATTCTCATAGTTGCACCATATCTATATAAATATGGGAAAAAAATCATCCCTTACCTATGCATCATTTCAGCTTACCAAACTTTTCAAATGTAATTAAGATATCAATTGAATTTAAAGAATGTCCCAACATTCGTGGCCACATTCATACCCAATGTGCCCTTGCATTGATTTCAAGTTTTCCACACTTTATGACGAGCACTCTTCCATGGTGTGTTGGAGCTTAGCCAAGCCCTTCACCACATGGCTTATTCATCCTTTTTCATTATTGCAGTCAACTGTGCCTTGGAACCAAAATCTTAAGACCAACCATGGAATCGAAAAAAACATTATTAGTAGAAAGTTTTTTTTTACGAACTTAAATTCATAACATTTTTAGAAACTGTATCATAAAATCTTAACACTATTGCAAATAAAATCTT
>ML796675.1:10371-27173 GCA_009831015.1 Picea engelmannii
ATGTTAGCGATCAAATAATTCATTCTGAAATTTGTTTGAAAAATGATGCCTAATCTTGCGGGGGACTTTTGACTGTCTTCTCGAGCTCTAAATGCAGTTTTGAAAGAACCATTGGAAAGCTTAGGATGTTTAGTTTTCAATCGACTATTCAAGCGTCTAAAACAGACTCTCCACGGCTGAGAAATTTGATTTTTCCCAAGGCAGTTTTCATTAAAAAATCAGGGTTCTCACCAGAGCATTGGTTTTGAAATCCGCTAGTTAGTTGTTGAAAGCTTTCCTTTTCACCAACTAAAGGGGCAAAAGAGCTGGTGAAAGCACAGAAGAGTCCAGAAACGTCATCTTTCTACCTAGATTGCGATTTTTTATTTCCTGAACACGTGGGAAATGTGTTAAATGATGGATAATAAATAGGAGAAGCTAGAATATCTTTCTCATCAAGTTTTAAAGACATATGGTAAGGAAATAACACCAAATGGCATGATTTCTCTTGACAGAAAGCGCCCAGTCATCAAAGACAGATTTCTGGATCTGTGATTTTCATCAACAAATTGCCAAATAATGCTTCAGCTGTCAATTTCGACTTGTAATGATCAGATTAGATCTATTTGGTTAAATATTATGTCTATTTTAGGTATTTCAGATCCATTAAAATAGGATCTGAAATCTTGATGTAAAGGCTATAAAGCCACAAACTGTTGATGAACCAGGGGGTCGATTTCTGGATACAGAAATATACTATATTGTAAACAGGCTTTTTGATATGATAATACAAATCACAGTTTTCTCTCTCTATTGATGTCAGATTCTCACCTTTCCTTTTGTACTCTTATTCAAGTTGTTTTAGCTGCAGAATGACTGTCATCTCATTGGTTAGCTCATAACTTGATTAATAGTTTCTTAACATTGTTTATTAAACCCTGCATTTGTATTTGGTTTATAAGCATTGTTTTCTCACCCACTTAAAAGCTATCATCTGATTATTGATCCTTGAGAGCACTGGTTCATTTGATTCTCATTTTGACTGTCTGAATACCATCTGTAATTGAGTTATCCCATTGATCCACACATACAAAGTACAAAAACAAGTTTACCTTGAAGTTACCAAGCATCTTTGACCCACAACCACAAAGAGTTTCTTGGAGTGATAACACTTAGCAGTATGATGATTTAATCTTCGTTCCATAGATTACTTGGTCCTACTTGGTCTCATGGAGGCTAATAAAATCCTATTCTATTCTATTCTCTCTCTCTCTATATATATATATATATATGTGTGTGTGTGTTTCCTTTTCCCATTCACATATTTTGGTCCCTTTTGTTCTTTTAACGTTGAGTGCACACAAAAGTTTGGTTTGGAGAAAAATACATACTGTAGAAAACACACTCTTCCTGGTAATTCACTCTCCATCATAGATCTGAGACATGGCTGGCTCCATGTTTCATGCCATAATTCAATTACTTCATTTGTTACATCATATATAGAGTACCGCAAGTTATATCTTTTCTATTAGTGTTTGAAGGATTGATGTTGGTTCTTTCGGTGGCCTTGGTTTTGCAGTTTCAGAATATCCTCTCAGTGCTGCATGTTGCATAGGCCGCATCTGCAATGCAGTTGAGCAGAAGTGGAAAATCTTGTAGGAGTGAGCAAATAATTTCTGTAAACATCTTTAGCAAATCTAATGGAAGATGTTTGATTTGGTTGCCAGGAACAGTGCTTCCTGCCTATGCTTGGAAGCCAACCGAATTGTATGCTAACATATCAGTGTTTTTTAGATCAATTTGTTTTGTATACTCAAAGTGGACAACGTGAGCATATTTCAATATGATTCACATTTCCGATTAATGTATTAGTTATTGGTCAAATAACTTTATTTTCCAATTCTTCTCGTTATCTGTTTGTAAACATGGCTGTAAGGTAGAGGAGAAGTACAATGTTATATGTTTAAGAGAAAATGTGGGCGAAGTAAGTTTATTACAATATTATTTGCTGCAGATCTGAAAATTGGAGTTTTGTTTCTCATTGTTATAACTTATGAGTAGTTTCATTACTGTTTTAATGAGCTGATTTGTTGGGACAACTGAGCTAAAATGTTGTGTTTTAGCATTCCTAGATAAATATAAGAAACAGATTTTGGGCTGTTACAAATTGACTGTTATAAAAGTAATTTTCAGATCTGTGTTGGTTGAGATTGTGCTGTATGGGCTGTGATATTCATCTCTCCAAGTGCATTTTCAGCGTCTATGTTCTTGAGCTTGCCTGGTGATTTGGTTGGATAGAAGTGAAGTATATTGTTTCTGTAATTCAGATTTCAGATTCCGCAATAAGGCTGAAATTTCTATGCAATAGATCTAGGGATCCTCAAAGAAATGAGGTGAAATTTCAGTGTTTTAAAGTGCAGATTTTCAAAATTTACATAGCATAATGGTTGTGCATTTGCAGAATGTCATAATCATGTAGTCATGAACCAAATAAAGCTAGGATAGTGGTATTTTCCAATTAGCATAAGTAGTATTGAGTCAGTTCTTAACACTATTTTCTCTAATAGGTGTTGGGTATGACATAATAATGCAGTTCTAAACCAGGAAAAGCTAGAAAAGTGGTTTTATCCAATTAGCAATAGTAATATTGAGACTCGTGTTAATTTTAGAGAAGCTATTAAGTTTCTTTTCAATTTACTAGACAATAATAGCATATGCATGATCACTGAGAGAAACACAATCACAAGATACACAACATTTATCCTGGAAAACCCTCATGGGGGAGAAAACCCAGCAAAAACTTCCTTAATATAGATAGCCAAAACAATAAACCAAACCACTAGAGAATATCCAACACTGAGCAATGCGCCCCTCTCTTCCTTCTTCCGGCAACTGGCAACTGCAGCTTCCTTCAAACTTGCGCACTAGATGAGTGAGCTAATGCGGCGCTAGCCTCTCTTATTTATTCTGGTTGGCAGGTGCTAGGGAGGTGTCTCTTCACTGGGCAGGGCCGACCTATTCACTTAGTGGCTAAAACCACTTTAATTAGGCCTGGGGCCGACTTCTTAATTAGCATGATATAATTAGGGTTTGACCAATCCACAAAAGGGGATTGATCTAATTAATAGTAACTCAATAATAAATAGAATACTCTTTGCAGTTACAATATTTCAACAACGCGTTGACACCATTGTGTATTGGGTAATCATATGCATCTCAGATGCTGTAGATCAGGTTCTTATCAAGTGATGAAGCATAATAGGATTATTTTTCTGTTCTTGCATGTGTTTTTTCTTCATCTCTGTAGACGTTGTGAGCTTTCAATCATTTTTGCATTTACTGCTTCGGTAATTTATGTTACTTCTGGTGGTTTTTTGAGTATGGTAAAATTCTTGATCTTGTATACTGTGTTGTTCTCTTTATATTTTATGGGGATAGATTATTCCTTGCTGGGCTTACAAGCTAATTAAAGAATGTTGGTTTTGTAAGAATTTGCTGAATTTGCTTCGTTAGAAATTTTGGTCCATAGTTTCTGGTCTCCTTTCTTAAATAATCAATTTGGAAGTCCCAAAGCCTCATATGACCCAGGATATAGCCACTTACCTATGGGTTTTGTTGTCTAATGTTGGGTTATTCTGGATTGTTCTCAACACAGCATATTTCTCAAAATCATTTCTGACAAGGCCTATGACAGGATTGAATTGGATATTATTTTTAGATATTGTGAAATGGTTAGGCTTGGCTAATTTTTTTGCAAAGATGTGAGCATGCTCTTCTCTAATGCCACAGCTAGAATTTGTGGTAAACCAAGAATGTTTTGTAGTGATACCTCCTTCAGAGATCTATTAGGTTATCCTTTGGTGTCACAGCCCCATATGTCATTCCTATGAAGCTCTTGGATCTCTGTTGGAGACCAGCCCACATGAAAATGTCTCTATAAATTTTCCTATGGAAGAAACGTGGAAATAAATGGCTTCTCTCTTGGGACATGGACATGGTCGGTTTGCACACTCCTAGGGAGACGAGATCTTGGTTTGAATATAAGCAATTTTAGGTGAAGGTAATGCAATAAAATAAAATATAAGGGCCACTGGGATCAAGGCCCTATTGATATTGATATGTGATTGGAGAGGCTTTTTCATAGAAAATATCAGTCTTTTCTTGTTCTTGAATGGATTTGGAATGGTCAGTAGGAACTCTGCTGGGAGTTACAGATAGGATCACAAGGTAAGAAAATGGCCACTTAATGATTTTCTAATCACAAGGTAAGAAAGTGACCACTTAATGATTTTCTAATTTTATTGATTGATTTGAATTTTTTTAAAGAAAAATAATTATCAAGTCTTTAATTTTGAAATCTAAAAACTAGCCATAAAAAGCAAATGACTATATTGCCTTGGAATAAGGTTTTAATTTTTAAAAAATGATTTTTTTAATATTTTCATTTTTTCACTGGTAATATTGTATTAATAGAAATTGCAATACTAAAATAAATCTCCTTATGAAACATGGATATATTATAAAAAAATATAACCTAACAAGTCAAACTGTTAAAGCTAATATTAACTTAGGTCATTGTGAGAAACCAAAAAAACAACTCATGGACAAAACAACTACTTATTTTTCTTTTTACAGATTGCTTCACTTTTTGTTGCTTGGGTCATCATTGTTGCCTAAGCTTATGGATAACAAATTGCCCAAGTGTGGACACTGCTCAAAGAACAACTGCTAGTGTCTCAATGGAACCTTATTGTTAGAGTCAACAACATCAATTCTTCTTTCTAGTATAAATAGAAGTTGTAGTACAAACATGAAGCCGTCTGAAACATGGATAGATGATAAAAAATATATCACAATAAGTCAAACTATGGAAGCTACGTATTAACTTAGGTCAATAAATAGAAATTGAAAAAACAACCAATGGAGAAAACTACTTATTTTTCTTTTTACAGATTGCCTTGTTCTTTGTTACTCGGGTTGTCATTGTTGCATAAACCTTTGGATCACCGAGTGCCTAGGTGTAGAAGTTGCAAAAAGCATTGCTCCCATGTCTTCGTTGAACCTTATTGTTGGAGTATGTCATGTCAATTCTTCCTTTTAGACTTGCATTGCCCCATTTAATATCCTCAACATCCATCTTAGTCTTTGATTGAGCTCATGGGACCTATTAAAGATGGTGAAGTTTGCAACAATCATTTTTTGTTCAGAATCTGCAGCTCACCTAGCTTTCTTTTGCTTTCACAATGTCTCAAAACACTATTATGCATTCATCCACAATCTCCTATAAAGGCCATTCTATCTTCCTCCATGAGTAGACAAATCTTCCAGGGATGTCGTTGACTCATGAATTTCTCACCTAAATAGTGTCACTATCAAGTATACGTTGTATCTCTTGTGAGAATAGATATGATCACTGCATGTGAAAGAATCAATGCTTGAATATAACACTTGCCAATCTTGACCATCAATATCTCCTCGAGGCAATATTGTGGGCTTTGCCCTTGCCTATATTTATTCTAGGCATACTTGTCTTATAGACTCTAGGTTAACATTGATGATGAGGGTACAAGCAAGCATAGTTCCTCTTCCAGCATGCAGAGAAGCAAGAAATTGTAGAAGATGGTTGAAAACGATGAATGTAATATCCTTGTAAGCAACATGAGCACTACTCTTACGCAAACATTGATAATAACATACAAAGAAATAAAAGCCCATAATATCATAAAAAGTAGGATATAATTATTTATTAGAGATATAATGCCTACCCGTGTAATAAATTCACCTTAGTGACTTTAGGTTAAAAGATTAAGGTTTTCATCTTCTAGCGTTTTGGTCTCTCAAGCTCTTTATACGAGTGAGGACCCTCATTGTAATAGCGTACAATTCAATAATAGTATTGTTCAGTGTTTATGGAGATCATGTTTTTGGTATCGTAAATCTACCTAGGATTTCGTGGTATTAGAGGGGATGAAAATCCTGCTTTAGCCGTAGTCAAACATGGTCATATACCAACACGAGTGAAAGCCACGATTTTGCTATAACATATAGTTGTAATACATATTTGTTGGGTGTAAGCCACGATTAAAGTGGTCATGATTTAAAGGAGTCTCTAATGCAAATATTTGAGTCACCCAGTTATGTTGCTTCTTGAAATTACACTGCTGCCAATCGTATGGAAATCATGCAATTGTACACTTAGAAAGCAATCATCAAATTAAAGGACCAAGCTACCATTTCAAGGGTCAATTTGCTTGTTGGAGGATCGATTTGCTTCTTGAGGAGCCGATTTTCCACTATATGACCGCATTTCTCTTCCAAATCCGTCAAGTTTCTCTTACATCTACTTTAGTGTGTTGATTTACTCTGCTTTGAGGGTTGATTTCTCCTTTTTTGTGCAACGATCTATTTGTTAAGGGTCGATCTGAAAGTTGAAGGGTCAATTTGTTTGATGGAGGGGCTGATTTGTTGTTGGCGGGCCATTTTCTCTCAAACCCAAGGATTTTAGCGTCGTATGGCCATCTCTCTCTGCATACATATCACCTCCCTCTCCTCTTGATCTTGTTGTTTGGGTTACAGTCGCCTCATCTATTTTTTGTTGATTCGACATGAGCTAGAAGTAATTTTCAGTGAATGTTTTGGTTTTTTTTTAGTTTCAAATTTTTTATTTCCAATGGTAATTATTTTTTAGCAGCAAAAAAGATCAGATTTGATCAGTCATGGAGATGTCGCTAGAGAAGTAATCAAGCTTCAATTTTAATACGTGGAAAGTGAAGATCCAAATGCAATTAATGAATAAAAACCTTTGGGGAATTGTCAAACGAGCCGAGACAGAACCTGTTGATCCGAACAAGTTGATAGAATGGTAGAGCAGAGATGATAAGACAAAAGCCATTATTGGCCTTTCCCTCACAGATTCAAAGCTACATCACGTAGATCTGGACAAATCATCCAAGGAGATCTTGGAAAATCTCAACAAGTTATTTGGGGCACAAACAATGAATGGAAAATTTTCCTTGAAATTATAGTTATTCAGCATTAAGATGCCAACTGAAGCCACCATGTCAATCCACGTCAACGATCTAAGATCTATTATCAAACAACTTGCAGAAGTCAAGGTAGTAGCTGATGAGGAGGATGCGAAGGCTATTCTCTTAAACAATTTGCTGCCTAAAAACAATAGTGTTATCTTTAAGTCAACTACCTTCACAAAGTTCACATGAAATGTTGCAGCATTGCTAGTAAAAGAAAAGAGAACCACTAAAGGTGATAGCCAAACGAAACTTGCATTCTATGCAAGAAACAACCACATTAGATGACAAAAGACAAAGAGGAAATAAAATGTCACTATTGCAAGAAACTAGGTAATATAACTTGGAATTGTAGATAGTGATCCAATGACATTCTTAAGGGAAAGGTCAAATATAGACAACAAATAACAAGTGTAGCCATGATGCAAGATCCACCAAATGCTGACAACGGTGAAGAATCTACTAAAGAAAAGAGATTTTATGCATTTTAGGAAGTGTGTGAAGATTTTCCAAGTCCTATCAAGCTGCCAACTCGGTCTGTCTTTGGCCTTAAGTTGGCTCTAAGTTTCAACTATCAATGAATGTATTGATGTTGTTTTAGGACAACCAATAGTATTGATGTTGTTTTAGGACAACCAATAGTTCATGAACTTCTTGTTGATTTGTTACGGTTACATTCACAATTTTAGGTGCTCTAGCATGTAGTTTTAGTCACCAAGGGTTAACACATGCATACTAAAATAAATGTAACACACCTAGAGATCTTTACAACTGAAAATAAAGCAGTTCTACACTCTAACACATGAAAATGTACACAGGTATTTTTGGTCAACATGACCCTGGATAACCCCCCCTCAGGGAAAACCAGTTTGGAATATATGTTTATATATGAGGAAAATAGATGGTGGAATACAACAAGTACAAAATATAGATGAACCCGATACAATAGCATCTTGATCCAAGCTGAAATACAAGTCCAAAAGAAGGAAGAGCGCCCTAGGATGGTGCGCCCCTCATAAATGTTGCCAAGACCATTGAAATGAAGTCAGATGCCAACTAGAAGCTTTGATCTGGAAACCACTCCACAACACTCTGATATTGATGAGTATCCTCCCTCTGAAACAAACCTCTCTGCAATCTGATCTCTCTAAGTACTCCCCACTGATGATGCGCCCTCCTCAGAACTGGAAGCTCCCCACTAAATAAACTGGGCACTAAGCCTGTTGGCTCTCTCCATGCAAGGAGATGCCCAAGCTTTCCTCTCCCAATGCCTGAAACCTCATCCTCTTGCTCTCTCTCAAACTCAAGGAGTGAACAAATGAGTGAATGGCCTCTCCTTGGCCTCTTGTGCCCTCCTTTAGGATGCATAAGGAAACCTAAAAGATGGGTGGATGCGATCATCTCATCTCATCCCTAATTAATGGTTGAGATCATCTCATTTAAATCTCAACTCAAAACCAACTTTACTTAAGTTTCCATAGTTTCACTTTATGTTTATTAATTCACCCACTTTGTGAATTAATTGTCACGTTAGGTTAAAATGACCAAATTTCACTTTTGACTTAAATCTCCCAAGTCAAAGTGAAATTAGACATAAAGTACATAGTACAAGGTACAAAGTACTTCCCTCATGTGTTTAGAAGCTCACAAACACAAGGGGACCACTTTCCAAGGTACCCGAATCTCAACACTCCCTCTTACGGAGGAAAGTGCCTGTCACCACCAATCTCATCCCTGCAGTGAACATGGTTGCCTCCTGGCATATACTCGGTGAGTATGGTTGTACCCTGATCACTTAAAGTAGTCGACACAGCGTTGCTCAATCTGCATGATCTATAGATGGAAGTGTCTCTCCACCTATCCAAGATCACCTAGATCTTGGCATCACACCAAAGATCTCCACCTTGGTCTCCCACCAAGGATTTCCACCTCCTGGCATCTCGTCAACGATCACTACTCTTGGCATCTCACCAAGAGTCACTCTCTTGGAATCTCACCAAGAGACTCCCCCTCTTGGTATCTCACCAAGAGTACCTGGATCTCGACATTTCACCAAGATCATCAACTTGGCCTCTCCCCAAGTAGCTTCCACCTGAAGTGGATCCAGAACCTGATCTGCCCGTCTCTGTAGCCAAGTGAGGCTCAAGCCTCCGTGGTGCCCTATTTCTCCTTCTCATCAATCTCTGATGCTCTGAAGCTGTAGCACCAACTCCCTATCTTCTCGACAAGTCTGACACTGAAGTTATCTTGGGTGGACCAGTCACCCACTCTGATGGTGTCCAAGGAAACTGAGTTTGATCTCCCTCTAAATCACTGCTATGAGTCAGTCGGTCCTCCTCAACTCCGTCTCCCCATCTAATGTTGGATGGTGTAACAACAAAAAAATTAGTCACGAATGCACACTCTCTCGCAAACCGGTCATCGAACTCAAGCTCCTTTGTTGTCATTATTGAAATATCATGCTACTTCTTCTTCTTGGGACATTGTCCTACATAGTGACCCATCTCTCCACAAGAAAAGCATCTCACTGTGCTCATGTCTCTCTTCGTCCCACTGTTGCTCTCTCCTCCCTGTGGTGGGGCCCCAAACTTGGGACCTTGTTGACATCCCCGACCGACCTTTTTCTTCTCTTTTGTCCAAAGAGAAAGGTCCTCATCACCCTGACCTGATTGTTGTTGTTGTTGTCCATAGGCCTCTGCTATGAGTCTAGTCTCCTCCTGGACAAATTCATCCCACATCCTCTCCCATGTAGGCATAACCTCCCTGGCAACAATGTCGCGAACGAATGGAACCCAAGGTTTAGTAAAGTTGTTCAAAGTTGTCCTCACCATAGAGTTGGGGTTCATCACCTCTCCGATGGCTCCAAGCTCGTCTCTTATCTGGGTGTATCTACCAAGGAAAGAAGTAATTGACTCATCCTTAAGCATGCGAATGCCCCTTAGTCGATCATGAAGAACCAACTTTTGGTTCTCATTAGAGCTCTCATACAACTTGCATAGAGATGCCCACATCTCATATGCATAAGTCTTCCCAGTCAAGTGGGGAATGATATGATCACTCACTGCATCACAGATGGTCCTCTTTGCCTTGTTGTTCCTCTTCCTGAACTCTTCCACCAAGATGGGAGAAATAACATGAACATGCGCCTCAACTATGTCCCATAGTTCGAGGTCCTCTAAGACAAAGACTATCCTTGCCTTCCAAGACGACCAATTGCTAGCCCCAGATAGCCTGTCCTCCACACGCATCTGAGATACTGAAATGTCTACCAAACTACACTCCAACTGATACTCAAACTGTAAAGGAATGTTGCCTCACTCCTATCAACACATTTGTGAAAAGAGGCAAGTGAACTCCGACCTCACTCCTAGCAATATAGGTGTGAAAAGAGATCGTGAAATACAGCCTCACTCCTGTCCCCTCATGTGTGAAAAAAGGTTGTCCAAACTATGCACAAACTACTCTAGAATCTTCTACAAAATTCTACCCACAAGCAACCACTAAAAACTGTCAATGGTTGTCCACAAAATCTGCCAAGAAGATGTATATAACAACCCACTCATATGTTGCCCAAACTACTCAAAACTCATCCACCTCAGCTTTGATACCATGAAAATTTTCCAGGTCCAATCAAGTTGCCAACTAGGTTTGTCTTTGACCTCAAGTTGGCTCTAAGTTTCAACTGTCAATGAAGGTATTGTTGTTGTTTTAGGACAACCAACAGTTCAAGAACTTCTTATTGATTTGTTACAGTCACATTAACAATTTAGGTGCTCTAGCATGTAGTTTTAGTCATCAAGGGTTATCACATGCATACTAAAATAAATGTAACACACCTAGAGATATTTACAACTGAAAATAAAGCAATTCTACACTCTAACACGTGAAAATGTACACGGGTATTTTTGGTCAACATGACCTTGGATAAAAAACCCCCGGGGAAAACCAATTTGGAATATATGTCTATATATGAGGAAAATAGATGGTGAAATACATCAAGTACAAAATATAGATGAACCTGATACAATAACAGCTTGATCCAAGCTGAAACACAAGTCCAAAAGAAGGAAGAGTTCCCTAGGATGGTGCACCCCTCATAAATGTTGCCAAGACCACTGAAATGAGGCCAGATGCCAACTAGAAGCTCTGATTTGGAAACCCCTCCATAATACCATGATATTGATGAGTAGCCTCCCTCTGAAACAAACCTCACTGCAATTTGAGCTCTCTAAGTACTCCCCACTGATGATGCACCCTCCTCCTCAAATGTGCCCTCCTCAGAACTGGAAGCTCCCCACTAAATAAATTGGGCACTAAACCTATTGGCTCTCTCCATGTAATGAGGTGCCCAATATTCCTCTCCCAATGCCTGAAACCTCATCCTCTTTCTCTCTCTCAAACTCAAGGAGTGAACAAATGAGTGAATGGCCTCTCCTTGGCCTCTTGCGCCCTCCTTTAGGATGCATAAGGAAACCTAAAAGATGGGTGGATGAGATCATCTCATCTCATCCTTAATCAATGGTTGAGATCATATCATCTAAATATCAACTCAAAACTCACTTTACTTAAGTTTCCATAGTTTCACTTTATGTCTATTAATTCACCCACTTTGTGAATTAATTGTCACTTTAGGCTAAAATGACCAAATTTCACTTTTGACTTAAATCTCCTAAGTCAAAGTGAAACTAGACATAAAGTACATAGTACAAGGTACAAAGTACTTCCCTCATGTGTTTAGAAGCTCACAAACACAAGGGGACCACTTTCCAAGGTACCCAAATCTCAACAGTGTGCGCTTTGAAGACATGAAGGGATCGATTAACAACTCAAATGGATTGTTGCCCAWWTAGTTTAGAAGTTGTGGATCTAGGGAAAGATTCCTCATTAGTTGGAGAGCCATGCATCTGGATTGTAGTCTACTAGTGAGGTTACATGACTTGCATGTGGATTGTTGTCTAGTAATTGACTTCGGGAGATTCGTGATTCGGGAGTTCGTGGAGGTAGAATCTGGAAACTAGGTAGTTCAACTTAGCAACTACATCGTTACGAGGGTTATGATGCAGCTTGATGGAGCTCAAATTGGTCCGGAAAATGTGTTCAAAGAATAAGCTCTAAAGAATGTCATTGATGTTTAGTGTTCAATTTATGTGTTTTACATTTAGTACATGTATTTGATTTCAGTTTGTTATTTTTCAGCATTGTATGCCTTATGGGGGTTATTAGAGATATAAGGCTTACCCATGTAATAAAGTGACCTTCGTGACTTTAGGTTAAAAGATTAGGGTTTTTTCGTCTTTTAGGGTTTTGGTCTCTCAATCTCTTTATAAGAGTGAGGACCCTCCTTGTAATAGCATATCATTCAATAATAATATTGTTCAGTGTTTATGGCGATCACGTTTTCAGTATCATAACCCTACCTATAGTTTCTTTGGTTCTCGTAATACTATTCACAATGTACACAAAGGTTGGGGGAGAGTGGCACCTGCAATTTTGATAAGATAGAGAAATATATTTCCAAATTATGACCCAAATGAGTAACAATATTTCATTGATTGAAAATAGAATGATGATACAAAAGCTGGGAAAACCCCTTTTAATACAAGAGGTTATAGAATTGACTCATTGATGAGTCATTATAAGTAATTGACTACTCAACTAACTTAGATATGAGTCATTAACGTAAGTAACTATTAACTCCTAACTAACTAATGACTAAGTGGTCCCAACCATTACGAACTTAGTGACTCAATGACCCAACCATTCGATTAATGAGCTTATGAACAAAGTAGTTGATGTAGAAAATAAATTGTGCCCAAGGACGCAATAATGAAAGTTTGCTCCTATGAGTTTAGATAAATTGTTAGTTAATTGATTCACTTGGGTGGTGAATAATTGATATTATATGCCATTAATTGTTGCCTCCACCTTTGCAAATTACAATGAGATTTTGTAATGTACCTACAGAGGATAACATGGGATACCTAGAGAGGTACCAAAGGGGATAATGAATGCAATGTGGCCATAATATTGGAATAGACCCACTATGTAATTAAAAGGAAATAATATGCCTACTATGTAATTAAAATGAAATAATATAATAATAAGGGGTAGTTGCATAAGACCCCTAGGAATACTCATGAGAAAATATAAATACACATATCATTGTGTTGGAGATGTGTTGGATTCTATTGTCTTGTAGCAAGCATGGTTTGTGGAGTGATTCCTTCCACAAGTATTTTATGGTGTTACCCTATCTCAAGGGTTCTTATCTCTATATTCTTGTTTTGTTGATGGTGAATGTTTTGGAATCTTTGATGTTACATTACAAGTCCTACCCGTAAATTTGAATCGAGTTTTGCAATGTATTATAAGCCTAAATTTGCTCCCTTGGTTTTGTTAATGAAAACATACAAGATTCTTGAGGTCGGATCCCTTGTGAAGGTCTAACTATTCCTATTATCTATTAATTCCATCAATCATTTTTCCATTTCCCTAATTTCTAAAGGAAACCACTCACTTCTAAAATTCAAGGGTCACTTTCTAGTCCAACAAATACATCTATGGGAGCTCGAGGTAAACTGCCCAACATTACAAGTACTACTCTCTCTTTTAGTCATCTTTGAATACATCAGTATATAACACTTTAAGATGGATATGGTGTTTTAACCACTTAACCCTTAATTTTAACATAATGTTACATTGATTAGGATGTAACTAACAATATAAATTGATCATGTTACACTAAACTATTTTCATGTTATACTTTAACAAACGCTATATTGACTATATTTCACTCACCTGTTTTTATGCTATTCTTTGTAACAAATGCTCCATTGTCTAGCCAATCAACATCTTTGTTAATTGCTCCATTGATAGAGCACAACTCTCTCAATTCTCCCTATTGATACTTCCTTGACCCATTTTGCCTAGGGTTCAAACTTCAACTTGGTGAAGAAGTAAGGCCTTTCATTAGGTTGATCATAATTTGAGAGGCCCTATGAATCACCATCTTCTACAATCTAGTTCAAGGCATACTTTAACCCCCTAATTAGGGCCATCATTCCTCGGTTACTATAGTTGATACTTGTACTTTCCATATAATGAACCATAAATTCCACATCACTATGCATCACTAGCCACTCACTAGAGTTTCCTTTTATAGCCTCATTGAAATTTAATTTGAATTCTCCTTATCTTGGGGCCTCCAATTGGACTATGTTAAATTTCCATTGGGATACAACAAGACACACAAATAATAATAACACTGCTAAAGAAAATTTAATTCTATCACAAGGGGGTTGTTCATTGTTAGTTTTGTTTTAGTTTCAAGGGGCATCATTACCCTTCACATTATCCTCTTTTTTCTTTGGGTTGTTGTAGGTGTCACAACTACAAAGTATATCCCTCATGATTGTTTGGAAGGTGGTCTTCTTCCAACTGTTTAATCTTGTAATATGTGGCATGTTGTTGCATTTTTATCTCTTACAACTCTCAAACCAAATAATGTGGGGGGATATAAGAAAAGTGCACAAAGAGAAGCAATAGAGAAGACTTTGCAAGAAAATGTGCAGGAAAATGTAGTAGAATAAAGGTCTGGTGAAAGAACAAAAGAATAGAGAGGGAAGGGTTTTGAAACCATGGTAGCACACAAGAAGGTAAGCACATAGAGACTATATTGCACACAAAATAGGGGAGCTAATATGTGCATTGACATGTGATGCGTTCACAAGAGGGTGCATAATTTTGAAGGTCAACGTAAGTGCATAATTTTGGAAGACAATAAAGTGTGTGAATTTGAGAAGTTGGTTGACCACTCAAGGTTGACGAGTAAAATAACAAAAGTATGAAAAGTATTTGAGGATGCATAATCTTTGGAGGAAGGGAAGAAAACATAGAATGCTAAAGTTGAAGAGACAACACTGAAACATCACAAAAAGAGGTTGTTGTTGAATAGGCAATAACGTGTTTGTTGGGTAGATAAATAAGACAATTCATTGTTGAGCTATTTTTTGGGTTAAAAGGAAGGTAGAGAGAGCGGGGGGGAGGGGGGCTCAACACTGAGAATATAAATATCTTTATAATATATGTATTGTGCGGTATCATTAATGAAAAAAAAATGTCCTAGAAACACAAAAAAATATGGTTTTGGGTAGTGTTTTGTAAGTTGTGCTCAATGTGACTCATTTCACTATTAGTGATTGTAGTTTGCAGTTGATCCATGATTTTGCAACATTGTTTGGTATCATCATAGGTTTCTCTTTGAGAGAAGATTTTTGTCAAGAATTGATCCTGGAAAAGGGAGTGGAAGAGTGAAGACGTATGGCAAGGATAGAAGACAAAATGATTGTGAGTAGAAAATTGCAGGGGAAAAGAAGCAAATTAACGAGATGAATTTGAAGAATTAAGTGCATCGAATGCAGAGAAAGAAGAGGAAATTGCAGAAGAGGGAGATATTGCAGGGTAAATCGTAAACCTACTCAAGAGAAATAAAATAACAAAGACCAACATTTCTGGTTATGTAAGAAGTTTGAACAAAGACCAAAGTTTCTGGTTATGTAAGAAGTTTGAAGGCAAAAGATCTTATTGACTGGATTTGTGAGATAGAAAGATAGTTGAGTATGAAAGTTTTGAGAAACCAAGAATTGTAAATTTTGCAAGCACCAAATTAAAAGGACATGCAATAACTTGGTGGGACTAGCAAAAAGAGTGTGAAAGGGTGGAGAAAATCCAACATGGTGTAGTTTGGGATGGATTACTCTCAACACAAAGACAACCATTTCCACTTGATGTATCGATTATCGTAATGTTTGAGAGGATAAAACTTGTTGCACAAGGCTTTTGTGAATTTGTTCCATGTTTCAATAGGTTTACACTTCTTACTATATGATTCTCGTCGATATAATGTATCTGGAACAAGCTTTAGAATGTCTTTGTTTGTGAAGCAATTCACTGCAAAATAGGTTTTGATTTTCTATTGCTAGTTGTCTAATGATTTTGCATCAATTTTTCCTTTGAATCAATGAATCTTAAGACTGAATTAGATATTGAATGAGTAATGGCTACCAAAATAATTCACTCTTGTACATCAAATATGAAAACAAAGGGGTAAACCTTCATAGGGTTTGTGCATGTTATCACAAAATCTAGCACTTGTGCAAAGCCCTCACAAGGTGGTTGACTAGTTTAACATATGTAAGTAATTGTCACTACCACCTAAGTAGTTACTTCCCTACTTTTAGTGAAGGATAGAGATACAACATAAGGGAGGATTCCTTAGAAACCTCAAATGATCCTATAGAAAATTAAGGAAAATCTACATCCCCTTATCTGGGTTACTTCACTAGCTAGATCAAGGTTTAAGGGGAGGTCAAGGTGAATTAGACAAAGTAAATTGGAAGTGCATGTGTGAGGGGGTGTTCTAAGACAATCAATGGAAATTATCAAGTTGAAAGTGTAAAACAAATGCCCCGAAACACTATCTATCAAAAGAAAAAGAAAGGTTGTAATAAAACTTGAAATAAAGATGATGCACTTCAACATGTAACAAGTTTATAACAACAACAAGTAAATAGTCTAAAATTAGAAATATAAAAATGGAAGATGTGCTAAAATATAGATAAAAGGCTAACAAACCATTAATTATTGATTGCTTGAAAGAGATAGCGTTAAACTATGTTAAATGGATGCAAGATGACAAGCCCTAATGGATGAAAATGCAATTAATGCAACAATAATCACGTTAGATGATTATTCTGTTAATGTTTATGCCATTATTATAGTTCTTTGCATTTCAAT
>ML796675.1:47498-85825 GCA_009831015.1 Picea engelmannii
CTCCTCTCTATAGGCTTCAATATTCATGCTATTACACACAACTTTTGCAGGCTTCTATTTTTTGTATTTGTTTCTTGTTGTAGTAGGATTGGATATGATTTCTTAATTCATTTGGTTCAAAATGGATTACTCCAATAGATTTGTTGATCCCTAAAATCCCTAAGATTTGTTGATCATAGAAAACCCTAAAAATGGGGGAAAGTTTTTCAAGCCATGACTCTCTGCTTTCAATTTTCATTTGGCCTTTGGTAAACTAGCAAATAAACTTATATTTGATCTTGTAAATGAAATTGTTTGAATCTTGGTCAATTAATAAGCTTATTTTCTTTAAGAAATAGGTTCAAACCCACAATCTTTTAATTATTATTTTTCTTATCGAAAACCCATTTAAAGCAAGTCAAAAATTATTTGTGTTCTAAGAAAGGGGTTTCCAAAATAGTACATGGATATTGGAAATCATACTTGGAATTACTTTACATGCTTAACTAAAATTATTGCATTGTCTCTAAAACACAGTGAAAAACACTTTTTTTGTAATAGTGTGTGCAAAACTCAATGGTTTCACCTAAAATCTATAACATGGCATTCTTTAAAAACTTTGTTCTTGAATGCAAGCTTGTTAATTTAAACTATACAATCAAGATGTCTAGGATTAAAGTAGAACTAAACAATAAAGAATCATGAAAACTTATGTATAAATGACAAAGAAAGTAAGCTTGACACTAAAGGAGCTAAAAATGTGTACTTGAATAAAAATCAGGATGCCCTAACAATTTTATTCAAGTCGATCATTAATGAAGTTGTGGCCCACACAAGTGACCTAGAAAGTTCTAAGGAAGTGTGGAGAAAATTAGGTAATTATTATGAAAAAAGTAACGATGTTAGGAATAATTCCTTGTATTCCAACTTTACACAACTATTATGGATGAAAAAGATAATGTTTTATCCTATCTTACAAAACTAAAAGATATCTTACAAAACTAGAAGATCTCAAGAATCAAATTATTACTTTAGCCGAAGATTATATCAATGCTAACATGATGTATTGGATTAAGCTAAATCAACCAAGACCATATAAGAGTCTATTATCCATTCTAGAAATTGGTGATCGAGCAACACCATCATGTTGACTTAGTTTAGTTTTTGTCCATATATTCCTTAGAGCTAGCAAAGAGTTGTGAAGCTTATGTCCCTATGAAAATTTTCAACTAAAGTAGGCAGAGTTCCCTAGTAAAAGCATCGAAGTTGATTTATTTTGTTACACTTTTCTATGGCGTAAACTTTATCAGCGAATATTGATCCACCATGCCATGATTTCAGTTTGAAAGGCTTCCTTTCGCATGAAGGTTCATTAAATATTATTGCAATTACCTCATAAGAAGTACACATATGTAGATTATAATTCTTGACATAACACTTTGACGATATGTTATGTTCTTTTTGTGGTTTATATTCCTCACATAATTCAAATGACATTAGAGGTTTATATTGAGAATCATGGTTACGAGGCAAAGCATTGCAATATTTATACAAAAGAAATAAATATTATGGCACAAAAGTAATGTATGGTTTGTTGTATATGGTGATATATTACAACTTGACATATTGTATACCTCACCTTTCAATGGAATTAAGGTTTTATATTGAGTTTCATGGCACAAAAGTAATATATGACTTGGCATATATGGTGATATGTTACAAATTGACATTTTGTATACCTCATTTCTCAATGGCATTAAGGTTTTATATTGAGTTTCATGAAAAGAGATATCGTAGAAGTTATAGATAAAACGAAGTATGTTAATTTTTATTTTGGGAATACAAAGTGATGAGGGATTTAACATGACATATGTTAGTTGATTTTAGGGCTCGTATTTGTGGTTGATAAGGTTAATGTTTTGGTTTAAAAGTTTTGACAATCGTTATTGTGGCTCAATGTATATTAATGTGGGTTGGCAATTGTTTGGTTTCAATATGATATGACCTTTCACATATATATACTTTGGGGTTGGCGGCGTATGGATGGTGAGTTGGTCGTTACATGAGCCATGCATTAAAATCTGAAATGAGTGGGGCATTAATGTCGTCAAACTCATATACCATCACCTTTGGAATTCGTTAGGGGTGCATATTCATTCATTTGATTGTTTGAAAACTATGGAGAGAACTCTGTTGTTATGTTTTTGACTCCAATTGAATGTTACTAGTTGTTGCGCAACTGTTTTGAGCTCGAGACTAACATAAAACAAACTCTAGGACAAGGTAAGTACTTGTATAGTTATTTAAGCACTATTGTAGCTTAATTTTGTTGTCAAATGAGTTAATAAGGCTCTTTTAGCTAGTCGCTGGTGTGTTTATTCCCTTTCCATGTCTTACCTCTTTTGCTCAGAGAATGTTGTGATATAAATGAAATGATAGTTGGTTGTAGAAATATTAAGAAAAAATTTCACTGGGTTTGTTTCTTTGTAAACTCTCGCCCATTCATGCTATCATTTTCCATATTTAACTATCACTCAACTCTACAAACTTTGGTATTTTGAGATGGTTGAGATGGAAGAATTATGGGTTAACCTCTTCCTAATGATTGTTATTTTGCATTGGAATATTATTGATGAGAGGTATGACTTGGGTTCAGTCTAAAACACGTTTAAAAAAATGTCTAAAGGATTATTTAGCACCCCAGTTCCTATATTGGTAATGCTCCTTGGAATGACTGTGCAAATACATGCACTACAACTCGTCATTCTCATTATTTTCCTACCTAGAATACCTCTCCATGTTCAAATAATTTGATACAATCCCGAGTTTTAATATGATGTTGAAAGTTTCAATTCCTCGTTTTCATATTCTCATTTTTCATGCATACTATGTCTTGCATGATCGTATAGTTGTCTGTAATGAAGAATTCTTGATTTTAAAACTCACCACGAGATTATTTTCATTATATTTGTCTTGGGTTTGGGTCAAATAATGCTTGCTAGTTGTAACCATTGGTAAAAAATGAATGTATTTTTACTCAAGATGATATAAGGTCTAACTTGGAGTTTTTTTTTTTTAAAATATGAGTGTGACAAACCTATGTCCTTTTTGCATACTTCCCAACCACAATTTGATATATATCTTGGCTATAATTTAAAAATGCCTACAAATTAAAAAAAATGAATACACGATGACAATGATGGCAGAGTTGAAGCTTAGAATGAATGTAATGCAACCTATCCTCCATTTTTCCACTTTCAATATACCTTTTTCCATGAGCATGTTTGATATTTTCTTGTTGCGTGAAAAGAAAATGGCCCAGAATTATCAATAATATATATTCACATAGCTGATACATACATAGATTCACTCCAATCATTCATAATTATCATTTTACATTTGGTCCCTGTTCTATTGGAAAATATCGAAGTATTTTGGCATAAAAGTATGAAACATGACTCTTATAAAGAGGTTTTAGAAAGAATTTTTTTTAATGAAAATAAAAGGTTGACCCATGAGTATGCATATTTTTCTCTTCCTTAATCCTTCATGATTCCTTACTTGTTTTCCTTTTGCATACTTGGTTAACTATGCTACAAATGGAACCTTGTAAAATATATTCAACAAATTTTGCAAAGTATGTTTGCTTATTGCACATTGTATTTTACTTTAACATTTGTATTGACTATATGAATTGGAAATAGATGAGTTTCTTCAACATGGGAGGCAGTGGAAGAAGAGGAAATAACATGGGGAATAGGAGAGGAAGAAGAAAAATACCAAACATGTTATTGATGGAAAACCCCATCGGGGATATTCGTGCCCACATGTGACGGGTTCTTTCTTAACTCTATACATGCTCAATGGTCGAGCGTTCTACAATTCCTCAGACCCAAATCTCCTCTATAGGTAGAGTTCTAAAACTATGTGTTTTAAAACCTTAAGCACTCTTTCCTGGTGATAAATTCCTCCACGTATCCCAAGCCTTTCTTTATGTCTGGGTGCTAAGCCCTTTTCCTTACCAATCGTGACCAAGTTTTATGTCCTCAAATATACACTTAAGAACCTCAACTACAACAATTTATCCTATCCCTCACTCTTTATATGACCATGCATCGGGGCCATGGGCACGGGTATCGGATGTCGGACTTTCCCAAATCACTCGAACTTACTTCTGGTTTGAGCCGGCCTGGTGAATTAACTCATGGGAATATTCAGGTCTCGCGATCAACATAGATCATTGATCCTTCCACTAAATAGATGGTTGGATCCACCACAATCGCAACAAATCAAACCCGATCTAATTGGTGTCACCTATCATATATGTCAAACGTTGGATCACCGAAGTTCCATCTCACAATACAATAACGCGAACCCAATCCAGTATGATGTGTCCCTCGACCACATAGAACTATTGACGAGGATGTGTCGCGTGTCGACACTGACTAGGTTGCCACATGTCACCTCAATCAACTGCCACATGCCACGTTGATTTGTGAATTTCACACACTCCAACTATTGAATGGACACAAACATGTGTCGTCTTTTTAGTGGGTCATGTGTCACTTCCTTACTGACTATACATGTATGTTGATGTGTACCGAGATCGGACTGTCAGAGCACCTACGCTCGCAACACTTTACCTTTTCGTCCGAAGTCCAAAGTCCAAAAGAATCTGGATCATTGATCCCACTGATGATCAACAGTCACGATCTCATCGTTCATAATTATATGCCAAGGGCTTTGGACCGTCGATCTAGTGGACCTTTTTTAGATTTAATCTCCACCATCGATTTCCCGTTGAACAATACAAAAGATCATTCACCTTTCCTTTAACCTGCTCGCACGTCCATACTCCCGATAGGACTATCCTTTGTAGATATGGTTCTATAATGAAGGGCGGGATTTATTTCCAACCACTGGGCTATTAGATCACCACGAACTGACTTTCAATGAATTCAATCGTGCACACTCCCTATCCTGGTCTAATGGTTATTGGATGATCTAGTTACGAGATAGCACATCGATTGGTCCGTTCTATCGAACATCGGACTCAGAGTCTTTACACTTCATTTACTTTGCTTCTCCTCAACTGATTTTGATTCTATGAATATCAATGATCAAGATTGATCCCAATCAGATCTGACAGCTCAAATTCTTCCAGCCTTGTAAAGGCCTAATGGCCAAACCTAACGACCATGATTAACTTCTTCTATATATATGAAGGTCGCTAATCTTCCTCTGAGTAAAAAGGGAACTTGAACTTTGTCATTCGATGGTCTTTGTCTTCTGAGTCTGATCATTTAGCATTTCGACGCCTAAGGATCATTGATTCTTACAATGATCAATGATCGTTGATGTAGATTGCGCGTTCAAGCTTGAATAGAGTTAAGCTTCTTCTAAGAGTTCTCTCGATTAAACTCTTCCTCGACCTTGGGATGCGCACTTCCACAACTTTAAACCTACAATTCTCTACTCTCGATCATTTTCCTCATCCCTGCACACTCGATATTCAACACCTTACACAAATATATATATAATCCAACTAATGACAAGAGTATAACACATAACACAATGTTATTTCTATCAATCAATCACATTGTACAGAGTTTACATAAGACCTTCCTCCCTTGATGTCATTTCTCTCAATTCACTCTCTTTGGCGTGATTTCCTATTCATCTGGCCACTTTCCTTTCTACATTCATGCATGTAGGCTTACAACATATACAATCTCAGGACTGAACCCTGAATTCGTTTCAGATCCTAAATCTACTCCTAAGATCTCCATAATTTCCTCAAGAGATCACTTTAGGATCTCTTCCTAACCTCAATCCTTCGAGATCTGCTATCATTGGCAGATTGGATTACACTTAATCACACTCATTTAAACCAACCCTATCCTATGCATTATTTCTAGAATATAGTAAATTACAACAATTCTAACTTAGGGAACCCACTCCCTTGGTAAATGTAAATAACTCTAGGTCTAATCAAACATGCTTGATTTTGGAGTCATAATGCTCCTGCATCAGACTCCCAAGGAACAAAAATTTTCATGATCTTCTGATCATGAGTTCCATCATTAAAGTCCTCATGGATCCCAAACTTTATGTTGTTGCTTGTTTGCCTTGTTGCCTTGTTGCATTGTTTCTACTTGCAATTGTCCATTTGTGATGTTGATGTAAATCCTCTTTACTTTAGCATGTCTTCTCTGAGACACATTCACCATCAGCGTCCTCGTTTCTTCAGTCTCCATTTCCATATTGTCATCTTGCTGGTACATATTGTTGCAAACTTACTGTTGAAATTTTTTGTTGTTGTTGTTGACTAGTTGTTGCATGTCTTCTTCATATCTCCATCTCAAAGTATTTGAGATATTCAATTCCTCTACAAAAATCTGAATTATATCTTCAGGATTGTTTCTCTCATCTTCATATATGCTCCTATTGTAAGGCACTCCACTCTGCTCCCAAAAATCAAATTGAATCAAATCCTCAAACTCTTTGCAGTGTACATCATCATTGTCACTTGGTTGTTGTAGCAAAACTACATCTTTACAAGACAACTTTGTGTCTTGTCCTTCAAGCTTCTCTTCTTCAATGTTGTGATTAAGCATTTATGTACCTATAATTGTAACACAATCCTCTTTATCAATCCTTAGATTGATCAACCATTCCTCCAACATCCTTAATTCTTACCTCAAAATTAGTAAGCACTATATCAGAGTGTTGTCCTTCAACCTTTTCCTTGTTCTTTGCAAAAACAAGTTCTTGCAACTACTCCTCCATCTATGCATCACTTAATAAAAAGTGATCTAGGTATTGACCATCTTCATGAGACAATGTTGTCTCCTCCTTCTCTATGACAAAATTATGAATATATCTTCCTTCTCTTTCTTAAGTACCAACAAACATACACAAAATGTCATATTTAAAAACATAAGGCTCCTTAGCCTCATTTTCTTCCTATGTCAACATATCCTCATGATGATATGAACTATCCACATAGCCCATGAGACTCTCAATAGGTCTTTCTATTTTCTCATCATCCTCATCAAGGAATAATCCTCTCTCTGGTTCACATAAGTGAACTCCTTCCTCTGCAAGTGACCTCTGTCTAAACTCAGTTCCTCTGAGTTTCTCCCTCTTCAGTAAAACACCCAACCCGTGCGTCAAGTTCTTCAAGATTCTCCTCAGCTTCCTTGCAAATAATTTCATCATAGGCCACTTGAACATTTTCTTTAGATTCCATCCTTGTCTCTGGTTTTCCTCAATCCTCTCCTGTAGTAGTTGTCGAATGTAACTGAGTTGTATCATTAACTCAGCCAACCCTATATCAAGATCCTCTTGACTCATCCTCTTTATGCCATTTTCCTTGGCACCTTACTTTCTTTGACTATGGCTTCTTCCAGAACCTATATAATGACCATCATTAGTCATTTTTGTTTCCTTTTGTTGTGAACTTATCCTAGTCCACGGTGAGTTGCATAAAGCCTCTGCAGTAACAAGTTTCTTTCACCCTTTTACTCAATTCCTCACCAAGATTTCCTTTGAGCTTGACTTCTTGGTATCCACTGGTTATCTCTCCTAGAACCTTCTGAGCATCCCCTTCCTCTTCTCTAGCTTTTGCATCTACTTATTTTCTATTGAGAACATCCACTTGTCCTCTTACTTCCAATCTCCAGATGAAAGCATTTACAGCTTCCCTTGATGTAAGGTTCTGCCAAAAATTCTTCTACCTTCACTTTGAGAGCTTCTTCTTGCCCCCTGTCACATATCTACTAGGTGTTGGTTTCTACCAATTCTTCTGCTATTACCTACATCCACATATTATATCTTCACCAGAGTTAATTTCCAAACTCAGCACCTGCAATAATACACCAAAGAATTATATATCCAATTCCTTTTTCTGCCTGTCTGCACAATCTGCTCAAGCTTCCTTCTACAATGGCCAATTCCCTTTCAAATATATTTTTAATTAGCTCTGATACCAATTGATGGAATACCCCCTCAAGGATCTTCATTCCCACAGGTGACAGAGTTCTTTCTTAACTCTATACACGCTTAATGGTCGAGCGTTCTCCAATTCCTCGAGACCAAATCTCCTATGTATACATAGTTCTAAAACTTTGCATTTTAAAACCTTAAGCACCATTTCCTAGCACTAAATTCCTTCGCGTATCCCAAGCCTTTCTTTATGTTTGGGCACTAAGACCTTTTCCTTACCTCCCATGACCAAGTTTTATGTCCTCAGATATACACTTAAGCGCCCCAACTGTAGTGATTTCTCCTAGCCCTCAGCCTCTATATGACCATGCATCGGGACCATGGGTGCGGGTATCGAATGTCGGACTTTCCCAAAGAACTCGAACTTACTTCTGGTTTGAGTCGGTCCAATGAATTAACTCGTGGGAAGATTTAATTATCACGATCAATGTAGATCATTGATCCTTCCATTAAACAAACAGTTGGATCCACCACAACCGCAACAAATCAAACCCGATCCAATTGGCATCACCCACCATGTATGTCGAACGTTGGATCATCCGAGTTCCATCTCACAATACAACAACACGAACCCGATCCAGTATGACGTGTCCCTCGACCAGGTGGAACTACTGAAGTGGATGTGTCATGTGTCAGCGTTGACTAGGCTACCATGTGTCATATTGATTCATGACTTTCACACACTCCAACTATTGAATAAACATTGACATGTGTCATCTTCTTAGTGGGACACGTGTCACTTCCTTACTGATTATAGAGTATGCTTACGTGTACCGGGATCGAACTATCAGAGCACCTACGCTCACAACACTTTACCTTTTCATTCAAAATCCAAAAGAATATGGATTGTTGATCCCACTGATGATCAACGGTCATGATCTCATCATCCGTAAATCTATGCCAATTGTTCTAGATCGTCGATCTGGTAGACCTTTTTTCAGATTTAATCGCCACCATCGATTTTTGTTGAATGATACAAAAGATCATTCACCTTTCCTTTAACCTACTCGCATTTCCATACTCCCTATAGGACTGTCCTCCGTAGATCCGGTTCTATAATGAACAACGCGATCTATTTCCAACCACCGAGCTATCGGATCATCAGGCACCGGATTTCAAAGACTTCAACCGTGCACACTCCCTATCCCAATCCAATGGTTATCAATGATCTAGTTACAAGCTAGTATAGAAGTTGGTCCAGTCTATCAGACACCAGACTATCAGATTCTTTACACTTTACTTACTTTGCTTCTCCTCGCATGCTTCAGATCTGACGAATATCGACGATCAGGATTGATCCCGATCAAATCTGACAAATCAAATTCTTCCTGCCTTGTAAAGGCTTGATGGCCAAACCTAACATCCATGATTAACTTATTTTGTAGATCTGATGGTCGCTAATCTTCCTCTAATTACAAAGGGAACTTGAACTCTATTATTTGACAGTCTTCATCTTCTGAGTCTGATCATTTAGCATTTTGACGTCTAAGGATCATTGATCCTTACAGTGATCAATGATCATCGATCTAGATTACTTGTTCAGGATTGAACAGAGTTAACCTTCTTCTGAGAGTTCTCTTGATTGAATTCTTCCTCCACACTGGGATGTGTGCTTCTGCAACTTTAAACCTGTAAGTCTCGACTTTCATTCATTCTCTTCCTCCCGACACACTCAATATTTAACACCTTACACAAAGATATATAAAATCCAATTAATGAAAAGAGGATAACGCGTAACATAGTGTTATTTCTATTAATCAATCACACTATACACAGTTTACATAAGACCTTCCTCCCTTGATGGCCTTTCTCTCGATTCACTCTCTTTGGCCTGATTTCCTACTCAACTGGCCACTCTCCTTGGCTTTTTTCTACATTCGTTTGGCCACACCTCTCATGCCCATAGTCTTACAACATATACAATCTCAGGACTGAACCTCGAATTCATTTCAGATCCTAAATCTACTCCTAATATCTCCATAATATCCTCAAGAGATCACTTTTGGATCTCTTCCTAACCTCAATCCTTTGAGATATGCTATCATAGGAAGATTTGATTACACTTAATCACACTCATTTAAACAAACCCTATCCTATGCATTCTTTCTAAACGTAGGAAATTACAACAATTCTAGCTTAGGGAACCCACTCCCTTGGTAAATGTAAAGACCTCTATGTCTAATCAAACATGCTTGATTTTGGAGGTATAATTCTCCTGCATCAGTTATGGCAAGAGGGGAGAAACAAGAAGATAGTGTTTTCTATTCAATTTGATGTTTATCTAAAAAAATTTAATCAACTTGTCCAGACTAGTCACTTGAATTCGGGTGGGAAACTAGCCTTACCACAACCATTTTCCCCCTTAATGAGCCTTTACAACCTCATCCTAGCATTGTGTACATCCTAGAGCCCCCTCTTCAACCCATGAATGTCTGGATGGATAAATGATCCTATGAACCCCCTTTTTGGTGTTTCCCATTGGTTTACTAGTCCCATGGATGATCTTTTATCTCGTGTCTATGTACCCACTGTTACTTCAACTGATTTTGTTGCTCATTCCTCCCAAAAGGATAATAAAATACCTCTTAGGTGATAAAGGGAAGAAACCCTTCAATTTCCAAAGCAATGATACATCACAGTCTACTTCTGCTTGGTCAAAGAAAACATATTTTGGCAGAAGATAAATCTATTTTAATGATATGCACCTTGAACTAAATGATCATGAAGGCAGGAGGGAAAGAGAAATGTTTTTAAAGAAAAAAATATATATCATCAGTTATTCTAATTTCATGTTATGACATTGTTTATTCCTAGGTATTTGAGACATGACTAATCAGGTCAATTATGATTATATGATATTTATTTTAAAACCAAAATATCACATATTTTGATTAAAGGGAAACACAAGTGTTTTTTATGATTATAATGATGCTTTATTGATTGATGCTCTGTTTCCATATATGTTGACTATTTATTATGGAATTACAAGGTTGAATATGCAAAAAATTAATGAAGAGTCTAGTGGGATCCCACCTAATTTTAGTTTAAAATATTTGAAACATATTTGTGACCTTTATTCTAAAACAAGTTTTATTCTCTTATAAAAATGAAATTTAAAATTAATGGTAGTTAAACTGCACCACTAAAAATTCAAAAAACATGTTATCATACAATAGTTAACAACATGATACCATTGGTGAAATTAATGATGTAACATTGGTGTTGTGTGCACATCCTAAAATCATAACCACCTGTAGTATAAAAGTCATAGATATGCCAATGAGTAACTATTGTATTATTCTAGGAAGGGATTCGCAAGCCTTAACTGGTGGGTATATGTCATTAGACGGAATTCACATATCACTTCCTAAAGCTGGAAAAAACATTATTGTACTTCATGAAGGGTGAATCTCACCATATATCGAAAGTGTACCTCAACCGCATCTAAATTTTGTTGAAGAAGATATTGGTGTGTATTCAATATGTTTAGAAGAAGATCGTAATCTTGTCACATAGAACCCTAATCCTAAAGATGGTATTCGTCATATGCATTTTTATGGTGTGTGTTCAAGTGAAGGAAATGGAGTTGGTATAGTACTTTACTCTCCCTTGGGTAAAATTCATAATTTTTCTTATAGGCTAGAGTTTGTCTAAACCAACAATGTGACAAAGTTTGAAGCCTTAATGCTCAAAATTGAAAATGCTTTAATTTAGGGTGTGGTCATATTTCTATTTTGGGGGATTCATAACTTATTACTCACCTAGTTAAGAGAATCTATACCCCATCGAACAAACTTTTGAAAAGATATACACAAGCAGTTTGGTACTTAATTTCAAATATTTTGTCTTTTATTATTACTCATATCAAAAAGGATTTGAATTCAATGCCAGATAAGTTAGTTTTTTTGTAGATAATATTACAAGGAAACTACTCCCTGAAAGATCATATTTCACTTTCATGTCTTTATATTGCCATTATTTTCTTAACAATGTTGAATCTTGGCAAATGTTCTCTGGCAATGAAAGCATATGTGCATTCTTGTAGAATGAGCCTCTCAAGAAGAAGGAAGTTATTTCTTTGGAAGATAACAAACACCTTAAGGGACTGGCCCCTTTAGAAATATATTTCTAATCAAGTGTTGTTAGTAAGCATAAGAAATACTTAGAGGAGGAATCAAAAAGGAAGATAGGAGAGACTCTTCCTATGACATTGGGACTCAAGAGGATCCAAAGATTTTAAAAATTGGAGCTCAATGTTCTGAACAAGAGAAACAAAGTTCATGGATTTGTTTTGTGAATTTCATGATGTATTTTCATGGTCCTACAATGATTTGCATGATTTTGAACCAAACGTTATACAACATGCAATACCTATCAAAGAATATGTGAGGCCAGTAAGACAAATAAAAAGAACAATTAATCCTACACTTGAATCAACCATTAGAAAGGAGGTTGACAAGTTGTTAGCTACTCATAGAATACTTCCTGTCAAATATTCAGAATGGGTAGCAAACCTTGTTTCAATATGAAAAAAGAATGGGGATATCAGGTTTTGCATTGATTTTTGCACCTTAAATAGGGCAAGTGTAAAGGACAATTTTCCACTTCCCAACATGGAATTAATTTTACAGCAAGTGGCAGGATCCCAAATGATGTCACTCCTTGACAATTTCTCAAGATACAATCATATACATGTCAAGAGAGTTGACAAATATAAAACCACTTTTACCATCCATTGGGGCACATTTTCTTACGAACGAATGCCTTTTTGCCTAGTCAATGCAGGTGCTACATTTCAGCGATCTATGTAGATAGATTTCGATGATCTTATCGGTAAAATCATTCAAATTTATCTTGATGATATAATTGTTTATTCTAGAATCCGAGAAGATCGTTTTGATCATCTTAGACTAGCTTTCCTTTGTTGCAGAAAATTTGGCATGTCTTTAAATCCTA
This sequence comes from Picea engelmannii, assembly GCA_009831015.1. NCBI lineage: Eukaryota > Viridiplantae > Streptophyta > Pinopsida > Pinales > Pinaceae > Picea > Picea engelmannii. Next base: position 60,441 of record ML796675.1, read on the forward strand.
CAAAATCTATTTTTGGTGTCATTGCAAGAAAATTGTTTGGGCATATTGTGTTCAATTCAAGCATCAATATTGATCCAAATAGAGTCATTGTTATTTATAATCTCCCAACCCCAACTTCAAAGAAAGAAATACAATCATTCACATGTAAGATAAATTTCATAAGGAGGTTTATATCTGATTTTGCTAGAATGGTTAAACCAATTCATAATATGTTGAAACAAGACTAGATGTTTTTCTGGAATGATACTACTAAAAAATATTTTGTAGATATAAAAAATGCAATAAGTTTTTCACATGCCTTGGCAAAGCCCAAATTTTTGAAAGAGTTTTTCATATACACTGATGCCACTAAAGAAGACATCTCTGCAATTCTTCTTCAAAAAGATGATCATAACAATGAACATTCAATAGCTTACATGAGCCAAAGCTTATCTAATGAATCATTTAAAAATTCTTTGATTGAAAAACATGCATTTTCTCTTGTCAAAGCTATTGAAAAATTTCATCATTTCATTCTTGGTAAGCACACTAAGGTAAAAATCACTTTCCCTGCAGTGAAGTTTCTATTGTCACAAACACATTTATCTGGAAAAATTGCACATTGACTTGACAAAATACAAGAACATGATTTCACAATTACTACTTCTATCACAATTAAGGGACATGATTTAGCTCTACACTTGGGTTGGCATCATGAACTAGGGGTTACTTAAAATAATGATGATACCTTATGTGCACTATTCTTAATTGAATATGGAAATCTCGATCTGGTAGAACATCCCTGGTATCAAAATTTAATATACTATTTACAACATGAACGATGTCCTGATAATCTTGAACATCATGAAGAGAGGAGGATTTGTCTTGAATCTTCCAAATATCTAATTTTCAACACTTCACTATTCTATAGGACTGTTGATGGATTGTTGCTACGATGTGTTTATGATATAGCATCCCAAATGATCTTGAAGAATCTTCATGGATCAGTAGACTCCAATATTCATATTGGTGGGAATTTTGCTGCAAAAACTACTTCTCATTGATTCTAAGGACTGGTTATTACTAGCCTTTAGTTTTCAGGGATTCATACAAATACGTTCAATCTTGTGATGAATGTCAAAGATCAACTAGTAGAGAGAGAAAAAAATGTCATACCTTTGCAACCGGTAATACCTCACTTTCCTTTTGCAAAGTGGGGATTATATTTCATTGGACCTAGTAATCCACCTTCATCTACAGGTCATGTATTCATCTTAACTGCAACTGAGTACTTCACTAAGGGGGTAGAAGCAATTCCTATAAAGCATGCTAAGGATGAACAAGTCATTTCCTTCCTAGAATCTAATATATTTTCTAGATTTGGTTTTCCCATTGAATTAATTTTAGATAATGGACCAGCCTTTGTGTCAGTTAAGTTAACCCAATTTTGTAGCAAATACAGGTTGAAATACTTCGCTTCCTGAACTTACTACCCATAAGGGAATGGACAAGTTGAGTCCACTAACAAGAATCTGATCAAAATTTTAAACAAAATCATTAGTGATAAACCTCGTCAATGACATACTCCGTTAACATTTTCCTTATGGGAAAATCACACCACTACAAAGACTAGTACTGGTCTAACCCCCTTTCAATTAGTTTATGGACAAGAGGTTGTCATGTCGATTGAGCTTGAGCTTAGCTTTTTGAGATTGGCTTTGCAAACTGAAGAATTAAATTCTACTAACGTTTCTCAAAAAGTCCATGCTCTTTTAGCTCTAGAAGAGAAAATACATTTTTCTTTGAATAATCTAAATCGTAGGTAGCAAACTGTAAAAAAATACTTCGATAAAAGGGCAAAGACAACTATATTTAGAGCTAGTCAAAAAATCTTGTTGTGGGATTCTGCTCATGCAAATAAAAGAGCTAAAAAGTCAATTTATGAGTGTTTCTATATATATTTCAGTTTACATTTATTTTTATTTTTCTTTTGTTAGATTCCATTTTTTGGTTTTCCTTTCATTTTACTTAAGTTTTTATTTCTTTGAAGTACGTTTTAAGTATCTGGATTAATCAAGTTTAACTATTTTCATTTGTCCTCCAAAATTTTTGGAAGTGTAATCAGTTAGGGTTACAAACTTAACAAAATATGAATAGTCAAGTTATAGTAATAGTCTCAAGAGTCCAAGAGACGTCTTGGAATGTGAATCCTTTTGAAATGTTGTAACTTTGAAGAATATTCTAATTATATTTCAGTTGTTATATTATAGATCAAATCCCCTTTTTGTGGATTGATCATGTCGGGTCTTCTATAAGACCAAATCCCCTTTTGTGGATTGGTCAAACCATATTTATATGGTGGTATTTGTAAAGTCGGCCCCTAGGGTTTATAAAGTGGTGCTAACCACTCTTGGAAGAAGTTGGCCCTACTAAGTGAAGAGACATAACCCTAATACCTCCTCACTAGTATTTATAATTGAGGATGGCACCTGATTTGTTCACTGACTCACTCACACTTCTAGTGCGCATCTTTTGAAGGAAGTTGTAGTTGCAAGAAGGAGAAGAGAGGCGCATGCTCACTCCTAGGTTATTGTTGGCAGTTTGGTCTTAGTCTTGGCATTGTATTGGAAATCTATTATTGAGGAATTTTTTGTTGGGTTTTCTCCCCCATGAGAGTTTCCCAAGATAAAATGTTGTGTACCTTGTGATTGTGTTTCTTTCAATGATCCTCCTTATGTTGTTATTTTGGAAATGCATTGAATTCTCTAGTAAATTGAAAATAACCTAATAACATCATTAAACTTAACATGGTTTCAGAGCTTGACTGAATAAAGCACCTTTCACTGGGTATCTAAAAACGTCATTATTGTTATACAAGGAAATTAGGGCTTTTTATTGAAGAGTAATTTCTGACTTAAAACCATCTGGAAAAGTGTGTCCTACCCTAGCGCATCTTTTGGCAGCTTGAGAGCACCTTTTTAGTGGCCAAAATATCTGGAAATTCAAACCCTAGTTTTGACTGGTACTAGAAAATCAGAACCAGTACCAGAAGTACTAGTCCATAAATGCACAGGTCAAGCTTCAAGGGGTAAAACTTGGAATTTTTTAAAACAGTCAGCTCCAGCAAACTCGCCTTAGTCCAGCGCATCTCTTGGTAAGTTCAGATTCATTTTTTGAGCACTTTCATTTTCTGGTCATTTTCCTAGCTCCAGGTCAAGATGTCTACAAGCGACAAGTTAGAAGGTGTGGAAAATTTATGTTCCTGGAAATACAGAATTGGACTCATCCTTGAAGAGAATGACCTTGCAAAATTCATAAAAGAAAATGTATCGGAACCCAAAGAAGATGCAGCCAAAGCGAAGTATAAGAAGGATATGATTAGGGCCAAAAGGATAATTGCAGATTCCATTAAAGATCACTTGATCCCTCAAGGGTCTTCTAAGAATACTCCAAAAGAGATGTTTGATGCCCTAACCAGAATGTATGAAAGAAAGAACATCAACCAGAAGATGAACTTGAGAATCCAACTCAATAATACAAAGATGCAAAAAGGAGAAATAGTTCAAGACTATTTCTCTAGGGTTACTCATTTCAAAGAATAGTTAGAAGCAATTGGAGACAACTTGGATGAATATTAACTCATCATGACAACTCTTAATGGTCTCACAATACCTTGGGATGCCTTCATCCAAACCATTTGTGCAAGAAAAGAGAAACTTCAATTTGACAATCTATGGGAAGAATGTGTTCAAGAAGAAGCAATAGTATCCAACCGAGAAGTCATACTATTAAGGGATGAAGATCAATCCCTAGTTTCTCAAGATAAAGGAGGAAATAAAAGGTCTCATTTCCAAAAGGATACCCACCTTCATAAATAATCTCACTCCCCAAAGAGATTCACCCATTTCCATAAAGAATCTCACCCTCCAAGGAGATTCCAGAAATATCATAAGGGTCAAAGAAAAGAGAAACATTTCTCCTCTTATCAATGTTATCATGGTGATAAGATGGGACACATTGCTAAGAATTGTCCTGCCAGAAGGGAAGAATACAAGAAGATAAATAACAAAAGACATCATGCCCATGCATTTGAAGATGATGAGCCACCCAAGAAGGTGACTAAAGAAGAGATTGAAGATTATGTTTTATTTTTTTCCCTCTCGATATCTGTGACACCTGGAGAAGATACTTGGCTCATAGATAGTGGTGCCTCTAAGCACATGACAGGTTATAAAGACATTCTCTCTAGTCTTACAAAAAAGGACTTCCCCCATAAAGTTTCACTTGGAGATGATCATCAGTATGCTATCAAAGGAATGGGAGAATCCACCTACAAAATGGATTCAGGGACACCAATGAGAATGAAGGATGTACTTTATGTACCATTTTTGACAAAGAACTTACTTTCTATCTCATCTCTAGATAAGAAAGGTTTCATGGTTGCATTCATATATGGTGAAGTTCTTATGTGGACTAAAGGAAAAACCATAGAAGATGCAATTGTTATTAGAACATAAGAAGGTGGTTTGTACAAGTTAAAAGGTCACTCAGATGTAGCCTTGACTCACTCCATTGAGAGTCCTTGTGAACTTTGGCATAGAAGACTAGCTCACATCAACTACAAATCCTTACCATGTGTAAGCAAGGTAGTTACAGGTTTACCATAATTTAAGGTTGATCGTGAAGGTGTATGCAAGGGATGTGCACAAGGAAAGAACATAAAGAATTCTTTCCCAAAGAGCGACAGTAAAGAAGAAGGAATATTGGAGCTCATACACTCAGATGTATGTGGTCCAATGCCATCAACCTATCTAAGCAGGTATGTATACTATGTGTCATTTATTGATGATTAATCTCATAAGACTTGGGTTTATTTCTTGAAATCAAAAGATGAAGTACCCAGAAAGTTCAAGGAATTCAAAGCCTTAGTAGAAAACCTCTCCAAAAGAAAAATCAAGATACTCAGGTCATATAATGGAGGAGAGTACACCTCAAATGAATTTTGAATATTTTTCAGAGATGTCAGGATTAAGAGGGAGCTCACCACTCCATATAATCTTCAACAAAATGGTGTAGCAGAAAAAAATAAAAATAAATAAATAAAATAGAACAATTATGGAAGCAATGAAGACTATGATTCACGATCAAGATCTTCCAATGCACTTATGGGATGAAGCAACAAGAACGGTAGTTTATGTCCAAAATAGATTATCCCATAGTGCATTTGGATTCAAAACCCCCGAAGAAATGTTCACCGGAAAGAATCCATAAGTAAGTCATCTAAAAATATTTGGTTGTCCAGTGTTTGTACACATTCTAAAAGAAAGGAGAACTAAGTTGGATCCTTTAGGAAAGAAGGTAATATTTGTTGGATATTTTGAGGTCTCTAAGGCCTTTAGAATTTACATACTAGGTTACCATCATATTGAGATCAGAAGAGATGTAACCTTTGATGAAGATGCAACACTCAAAAGATCAAGGAAATGCCAGCTTGAAGAAGTATATGAACAAGAACCTGTAGCCCCTAGAGTTGCAAAACTAGTGAAGGAAGTTACAGTTACCCTTGATGTTGAGATTCTAGAATCTCATGATATGATAGAATATAAAGAACGTCCTCGTATGACTATCTCTCACAAGAGAAATCCAGCTTGGGTGAGGTAACTTACTCAAGATGGATAGAAGTATGGTGCCCCAGAAGGAACCATGAGACAAAGTAAGAAACCTAAGCCATTCTCCAGTTATATGGACTTGATGTTTGATCTCATAGAAAAGGAACCTACTTGATTTGAAGAAGCCATTCAAAAGAAAGAATGGGTGGATGCCATGAAATAATAATATCAGTCCATTATAAAGAATGATGTATGGGAAGTAGTTCCCAGACCAAAGAGAAAAGATGTGGTATCTTCGAAGTGGATATTCAAGATAAAACATGCAGCAGACAGAAGTATTGAAAAACATAAAGCAAGATTTGTGGCTCGTGATTTTTCTCAAAAGGAAGGTGTTGATTATGAAGAGACATTTTCTCATGTAGATAGATACGCTTCTATTAGAACCATTATATCTCTTGCAGCCAAAATGAAGTGGAAGTTTCACCAGATGATTGTGAAAACAACCTTCTTAAATGGGGTTATTGAAGAAGAAGTGTATATAGAACAACCACAAGGGTTTGAAGTTGAAGATAGAAAGACTCATGTCTGCAGGTTGAAGAAATCTATGTATGGGTTGAAGCAAGATCCTAGAGCTTGGTATGGCATAATTGATAGTTTTGTGACGAGCTTGGGCTTTACCAAGAGTAAAGTTGATTCTAACCTTTACTTCAAGGTTATGAATGATGAGCCAGTTATATTTCTATTGTATGTGGATGACTTATTCTTAACAGGAGAAGAAAATCTCATCACAAAGTGTAAGAAGAAGCTCGTTGTAGAGTTTGAGATGAAAGACCTAGACCTGATGCACTATTTCTTAGGTCTTCAAGTTTGGCAGATCCCAAAGAAGATCTTCTTTAACCAAGGGAAGTATGCAATTGAAATACTGAAAATATTTGACATGTTGGAGTGTAAATCCATGAACAAACCCATGGAAACAATGTTGAAGCTCCCAGTTGATACTTTGATAGAGTTGGTTGATGCTACTCTATATAGACACATTATTGGTTTGTTGATGTATCTGACGAATACTAGGCCAAATATATGATTTGTTGTGAACACCTTGAGTCATTATATGGTAGAGCCCAGACATGTTCATCGTGTAGTTGTAAAGCATGTGATGAGATACCTTAAGGGTATGTTGGATTATGGTCTCCACTATATTGGAGATCATGACTTTAGACTGTATGGTTACACTGATTCAAATTTGGATGGAAGTGCTTCTGATAGAAATATCTCTCTAGGATGTTGTTTATGTATGGGGCCAGCTATGACTTCATGGCAAAGAAAGAAGTAATCTAGTATTGCTCTCAGCACGACAGAAGTGGAATACATTGCAGCATGTTCTGCCAGTTGTGAAGCCATATGGCTTCAGAAGTTGTTGACAGGTCTATTCGATCTCGATATGGAATCCATTGTGATTCTATGTGATAACCAGAGTTGCATAAATATGATGGATAACCCAGTGTTCCATGATAAGTCAAAGCACATAGAGATCCGGTATCACTATATTCGTGATATGGTGCAGAGGGGAGTAGTAAAGCTCCAATATGTTGGAACAAATGAGCAAGTTGCAAATGTGTTGACCAATCCTCTGTCTCATGTAATTTTTGAGTACTTCCAAGACAGGCTTCGTGTTGTCTGAAAGGACCTCTCTTGAAAGGGGGAGTGATATTGATGATATTGTTATCGCACAATATGTACATGCCCAAATCCCAAGGCAAGTGAAGAAAGATTGGCGTAACAAGGGGGTGACCTATCACTGTCACCTTAATATGAAACCCATTTATGTTTAGGAGTATATCAATATTATCCCAAGGGAGACGTCCCTAGTGACCTAAAGGGATGATAAGACTAAGAAAAGGATGCAAGAATACCCCCTCCCCTCTCACTGGTCACTCAAGTCAAAAGGTTCTTTAGGTCTTTTAAGGGATGAAGCAATAGTAAAGATGAAGTGTACCTTCCCAGAACAAGACAACAAAGAAAAATATGACAGCTTTCAAGTACAAATTGATGTTAGTGCTTCATAAGACCATGAACCTTTGAAAAATAAGCTAGTTGATATAAAATTGCAGCAATACGACAGTTTACAACAACAATAAGTATTTTATAAAAACTAAAAAAAATATGCCTTGGAATTTCTTGAAAAGACAAGAAAAGTTAGCTTTAACAAGGCAGAATAGTTATCAATTGTCACAAGCAATTTTGGCAATGTCTAGCTAGCATTAAATGTCAATTCTGTGGAGAATTTTCTGTAGTCAGATGGTTGTAGCAATCTTTTGTAACAACAACAAGTATTAGTGCTCAAAATTGCAAGGAAACATCATGTAAACTTAGCATTCATCAAGTAGATTGTTGGGAAATTATCACAAGCAACTTCTGAGTGAGTTAGATGCAAGTTATGTAGGTGTATGCAACAAATTAGTGTAGATTAGTATGGATGTAGCAGTGATTTGCAACAACAACAAGTTAACTAGTGAATTAGCCTAGTTTAGGGTTAGTAGAAGTTAGTAAAAGCTTCAAGGAAGAGAGTTTGAGTGTTTGTTTGATCAATCATTCACTAAACCAAGTGGACTAGTGCCTTTATGGGGTAATGGAGTCAATAGGTGATGGATTTCTCTTGGAAGTAGTAACAACAATTATTATACTTGTCTAAGTGAAGAATGGAACTTAGAAAAGTTATCACTTTAAGTCTTTCGGGATCCAAACTTTAAGGGAATGAGCTACTAGACGTAGGAACTCCTAGGGCCTAGCACCTTCCTCCTCCTTAGACTATTATAAGATATTAAGAGCAACAATAACTATACAATGGATTCTAAAGTGATAGTATTTTAGGGCTTTAGAATTTTATCTAGGTCAAATCACTTTAGTAAAGTCTAGCACATTAAGAGCAAAGAAGTAGTATCTTAAGTCCTTTAATCCTAGGGTTTGTCAAGCAAGCAATTTCACAATATTTAACATAAATAAGAAAATGTACAAAAAGCCATTCAAAATGAAATGAAAACTGTAGATTTACTTACTTCACCAAGAATAATCAAGCAATAAAACCCTAGATTGTCAAGAAACTTCACCAAGAAATGATCCAAGTCGCAAATTTTAGACTCCAAGACAATTGTGCCTCCCTATTTCAACCAATAACTCCCAAATAGGGCACAAATTTTAGACCACACTTGTTGTGTGATGAGTTATGATGAAAAAATGAGAGTACTTTCTCTCTATTTATACAAAACTAATGACCCTTAATTAATTTTAGGTTAAATAAAGGTCGACCTGGCTAATTTACATCAAAATTCAATTTTTACATAAATAAAATAAAATAAACCCTAAAATCATATCCAAGGGTGACGTCGTGCCCTTCTAGGGTGATGTTGAGCCCCTAAGGTGGAATGTTGGGCTTCATATGCAGAACATTTGGTCTCTAAAGGCTCTGGATGATGTCCATATGTGCCAATCAGCACACAACTACCCTCAAAATGCAAACCCTAGCTTTGGATGACGTCTAGGGTCATAATGGTGATGTCGTGGCCTCTCAAAGGTCAACATCTAGGTGGAAGAGAAAGATCCCCCTGGGTCTAGGTCTATCAGGGTGTCTACAAGGGCAATGTCCTTCTTTCTTCATGGTTCAAATCTCTAATGTATTCTTTCCCCTGGTTGGGGTTACAACATCCATATGTGGGATTTCATCCCCATGGAGGTCCGAGCTAATCCATCCCCCATGTGTACCTGTCCATCGGGCAATGTCCTACAGTAAAAACAAGTACTCCCTCTAGGGGTTCATAAGTCACAGGGATCATAACATGCAAATCAAATCCAATAATTAAATTAACCAAACATGTGCATCAAACCCCCCTTTACCTAGACAAATGCTCAAAGACGTTATGCAATTTGACAAGTCAGGTTTGGAGAAGGTCTCAGGGTGTCCTATTGGGCTAATCCTCCTTAAGTTTGGGGTGTTTCCTGGGTGGGATCCAATCCAAGTCATGTAAGTGTATGAGGTGGTGTAGGGTAAGTGTTTGGTCATGGGGTTCAGTGATAACAGGGAAATGGAAATTTTACCTGTGGGTGCCTTTATAGAGGGAGAGTTGCACCTTGTCATAGATGCCATTGTTTCCTAGACCATTCATTGCCTTTTATTCTTATTTTCATTTCTTTTGATATTTTTCTTTTATGCTTCAAGGGAAGAGTTGAGGGACATTGTCTTGGCTTGGTGACCAAAGGTGACAGCATTATACACAAACATTTCATGGAGATGAGAAGGTTGGCTTGTGATGAGACCCCCTTTCTCTTGGTTATGCCACCAAGAGCCACTACCCTGGTTTGGTGACCAAATAGATGGTAGTTTCATACCACTATATGCCCATGGTCATAATAGGTCGGCTTGTGATGAGACCTCCTATCCACCAACTAGTACCTTGAGTTTTTATTTATCTTATGGGTTCCCTTTTATTACTGAGAATATTTTTACTGCTTTCTCAAAAATTCCTGGGTGAAGCATCTCAAGGGTTTTCAAAGGTTTTTAACTCTTTCCAACTACTTTTACCCTCTGGGCCTTTATCCCCTTCTTCCCAAAAGGAAAGGTACAACCCTTCCTAGTGTGGAAAATCCCAATGCCTAAAAAAAGGTAGGGGGAGATGAGAGGAATAAAGATGGAAAGTGGTAAGTATAGAGGGAATGGGCAATGACCTTTCATAGACCCACCCAGTGAAAACCCATCCTAAAGGGTGATCAACTTACTAGGGCATCATGTCACCCCTCCAAGTATGAAAAAGTCAAAGAGAATAATTTCCAAGAAAACGTTATGAAATGAAGGAGAATTCAATGCAACATATTCAAGTGCTTCAATAATCAAAGTGACACATACCATGATACCCGAACTCATTACCTCATGGAGAAAGACTTACTACTCCTTCAAGACCAGGCTAGTGGGATGGATATTGTTGTTGCTGATAGATGGGTTGCATTGAAGAAAAGAGGGGCCCTTTGGGGTCATGCTCAAGTCATCTAGCTCTAGGCACTCCATGTCTAGGACCTAGGGGGCCTTGAGACATGATCTCCTTAGTTATCCCTAGGGTAGGGGATAACATCTGGCTCCAACTCGAGGACATGTGCTCACCGCAGAGCACATGAGAACCTCAGCATCTCTGGTATGACATGTGCCTGCTAAATCTCAACAAAATGCATAATTAATCCTTAGGGTGGTGATATCACCCCTTGTTCATGTATGATATAATAAAATAAAGAGGATCTCTAATATAACATATAATCATGAGAATGCATATATACATAATGAAATATAACAATATGAAAATGAAACTACAACTATATTAACATTAAATGAAAATGGTATATACAATGGATGAAAATGCCTACCTACCTCTACTTACATGTTGGTTGAATAGTAGGTGTAGTCAAATAACCAGTGAAGCCATCCTAGCAATATCTCATAATACCTACCTATGTGCTTCATCATAAACCAAAACAATGACAAGTCAAGCACAAAAATAACATGAGTTAGAAGATGTATCACATCATCGGAAATCGTAAAGTCTATCTCATGGAGGTGGCAGGGAGGGACAAAAGTATGCCAAGTCACACTTCTATGAAAGTGATCAATCCATTTCAGAAAGGGATTGTGAAAAATCAAAGGCTAAAAAAACTGACTCAAAGAGTTTGAAGTTTGGCTACCTTGGATGTCATCACATCCTGAGGTCTAGGAAAAGACTTGTAAGGACCTAGTGGATGATTAGCAATTTTCTAAGGGAAAGTTGAAAGACTAAGATAATAAACTTATTTTTAAGGTATTCAACCTACCCTTGAATTCTAAAATAAGGCTTTTCCCTGGAGAAAAATCAAGATAAGGGACATGTTTCCCAACTACACCTTTAGTGACATAGCGAGGTAAAGTAGTCGAAGGGATTTGTAAAACCTTGTCACAAGTACCTTTCTTTGGGCGAGAAATATCCTTGCCTTTATCAAGATATGAGCACAACGGTGCTTGATAATATTCTTCATAGAATAAATCCAAGTGCTCAAAGGAATACTCATCAAAATCCTCAAGGTATGACCAAAAATCATCAGGAGAGCATAGAACTAGGTCACCCTTGGAGATGTATGTAACTATATCATTTCCTTGTCAACATTTGGAAATGATCCTCAATGTCATAAATAGGATCCCCATCATAACCAATTACATCCCATTTACGTTTCCCAACATGTATGAACACCTCAATATTATTAACCATGCCATTTCCTTCATCATAACATGAAGGGATTAAAGCATCCAAAGGATCCTCTAACACTTCTTTTCTTTCCAAATCACAAAATAAGGCATCATCAAAATATTGGAAATGGAAAAAACTCACTGTATTCACTTCTTCTTGTGCAAGATCTTTGAAGATTTGGATAACTTCATCAAATGGAGGAGAAAACATTAGTGCCTCATCCTCATGAATTTCCCTTACATGTCCAACTCCATAATATGGAGGGTCTAGCTCGTCCAAGGGTTCCCTTTCTTCTTCACCTTCTAAATCATAGAATAAGGTATTATCAAAAACCTGAAAAGGAAAGTGACTAACCTCATCCTCTTCTTCTTGTACAGGAGGAAAGGGATTTGGGATGGCTTCATCAGAGGGAGCAACATGAAGAGAAACGAGGTAATATCAGGCTGCTAAATTTGGTCTGTCTATGACCATATTTTAGCTCTAAGTTTGACTTTCCAAATCTGTCCTTTGTTGTCTTTTATGACAGCAAATTGTTTGGTTACTTTCTGTTGATAATTTGTGTGGTTAATTTTCCTTTTGAGGTGGCCCTGCAAGTGTTTTTCATACCAATTATTAGCACATACAATATAACTCAAAACACATAACACGCCTCCTAATCTTTACAACCCTAAATGTTGATTTGACAATTCTAAGCATGCGTGAAATTGACACATATGTTTTTGGTCAACATGACACTGGAAAAACCCCCAATGGGGAAAACCAGTTTTGAGTAGATGTGTATAGAAGGTCTCAAAGAAAAATGTACAACATGGAAAACATTTACAAGTGAACCTGGTAAAATAGAAACCCTTCTCGAAAGCCTTGGAGTCCCTTGAAGATGCCCCTACTAGACTCTTGAAGCAAGGTGCCCTTTGCCTTGGTGCGCCCCTCTTTCTTAGCTAATGTCTTTACCTATTTATTCTCCTTTTCCTTCAGCTTGTGCCTTTGCACCTTTCCTTACCTTTTTTTTTCCTTTGGTCATGCACCCTCCTCTCAAGAGTGCCTCCCGCCAATTCTAGGTGCGCCCCTTTCTCAAGTGCACCCCTCCTCTTAGAAAAACTCCACAAATGTAGTTCGCCCTCCTTCACCCTTGCACCCTCTACTCCTCTAAAGTGCACCTAAGAATGGTAAAAGAGAATCCTCCATAAGGTGTGCCCCTCCAAGATATGGGAACCTCCCATGAGCTAGATGTGCCCTTCTTCCCAAGATAGGCCTCTCCTCTCTAGAAAATGCACCCCTCCTCAAGATGTATCCCACTCCTCCATGGAAGCCTCGCAATGAAAGCTACCAACAAGCTAGGGCTCCTCCCAAACCCTTGACCTCATGCACCCTCTCATCCTCAAGATATGTGCCCAAGAGCTCTCCTGCTTCTCCTCTCCTTTCAAGTGAAGAATGAATCTCATATTTTCCCTATTCCCTCCTTTAGCCTCTCTTTGGCCAAACCCTAAAATATCAATGGCCTAGATCCAATGTAGCCAAGTCTAATCAATGGGTGAGATATAATCCAAAAATATCACTTATGAAACCCACTTTCCTTAGTTTGCTTTATGTCCTTTAACTCACCCACAAAGTGAATTAAATGTCACTTTAATGACTTAAGTGACATGTTTCACTTTTGACTTAAATCCCCCAAGTCAAAGTGAAATTAGAATCATAAAGTAAATTAATGAGGGTAGTAGTCTCCCCCTTTGTGTTTAGAGGCTCACAAACACAAGGGGACCACTTTCCAAGGTACCCAAATCTCAACACTCCCTCTTACCGAAGAAAGTGTCCTTCACCACCAATCTCATCCGTCTAGTGGACATGGTTGCCTACTTGAAAATACTTSGTGAGTATGGTTGTACCCKGATCATCAAAAGTACTMTTTGACATAGATATACTCACACTGTGTGATCTATATATGGAAGTGCATCTCCACCTATCCAAGATCACCTAGATATCGGTATCATACMAAATATCTCAACCTTGGTTTCCCACCAAGGATTTCTACCTCCTGGCATCTCACCAAGAGTCACTACTCTTGACATATCACCAAGAGTATCTATCTTGGAATATCACCAAGAGTCTCTCCCTCTTGGTATCTCACCAAGAGTATMTGGATCTCGACATCTCACCAAGATCCTCAACTTGTCCTCTCACCAAGTGACCTCCACCTGAAGTTGATCCAAAACCTAATATGCTCGTCTCTRTAGCCAAGTAAGGTTCAAGCCTCTATGGTGCCCTAATTCTCCTCCTCGTCAATCTTTGATGCTATGAAGCCCCTACACCAACCCTCTGTCTCGAAAACTTTGAAACTGAAGTTGTCTTGGGTAAACTAGTCACCCTTGTAGATGGTGTCCTCAAAAAATGAGTATGAGCTCCCTCTGAATCACTACTATGAGTCAATAGGTCCTCCTCAACTCTGTCTCCCCACCTGATGCTGGATGGCGTAACATCTAACAAAGAACTGGTGAATTCACACTCTCTCACAAACTATGTATTGAACTCAAGTTCCTTTGTTGTCGTTTCAGAATCATCATGTTGCTTCTTCTTATTCTTCTTGGAACATTGTCCTGCATAGTGACCCAACACTCCACAAGAAAAGCATCTCATTGTTCTCATGTCTCTGTCTTTCCCACCGCCACTGTATTGTGGGTTGGCCCCTCCCTTGGGACCTTGTCTAGCACCTATGTTGGTCTTCTTCTTGCCCCTAGTACATAGAGGAAGGTCCTCATCACCCTGGGTAATCTGTTGTTGTCCTGAGGAATCTGAGGTGAGTCTCATCTCCTCCTAAATGAAATCATCCCAAAGTCTCTCCCAAGCATGCATATCGTCCCAGGAAACAATGCCTCAAAAAAATGGACCCCATGGTTTGGTAAAGTTGTTTAAGGTTTTCCTCACCATAAAGTCTCGGTCCACTATCTCTCTGACGATTGCAAGATCATATTTGATCTGAGTGAATATGCCAAGGAATGATGTAACCGACTCGGAATCGAGCATTTGAATTCTCTTGAGCCTGTCCTACATAACCATATTTTGGTTCTAGTTTGGACGCTGGTAAATCTTGCATAAACAATCCCACATCTCAAATGCATAGTCTTTACCAGTCAAATTTGGAGTGACGTGGTATCTCACCCTGTCACAAATAGTCCTTTTCTCTTTGTTGTTCCTCTTCCTAAACTCTACCACCAAAACGGGAGCAGTAATAGGAGGAATAACAATGGGACTATGAACTCTATCCCATATTTCAAGGTCCTCTAAGGCAAAAGTGATCCTGGTCTTCTAAGGGGAACATTTTCTAGCTCTGTCTAGCCTATCTTTTGCCTGCATCTGGGACACCGACATGGTTGTCCACTAAAGCTCACACTGATTCTAAATCAACACAAGAAAACTGCCTCACTCCTGTCAAAACAAGTGTGAAAAGAGGTAGTAGAACTACATCCTCACTACTAACAAAACAGGTGTGATAAGAGGTTGTCTAAATCAACCTCACTCCTATCCACATGGGTGTGATAAGAGGTTGTCCAATGTGTCAAAAAATCAGTTCTACAACTGCCAACAAATTTGCCCACAATTTGTCCACAAACTCAGTCAACAAGCTATCCAAAAATCTTCCCACTAAGTTGTCAAAAAATTGTCCATTGAATGCAGTAGAAATCAGCAAGTCTAGCCAACAAGGGCTCTGATACCATGAAGAGAAACGAGGCACTATCAGGCTGCTAAATCTGGTCTATCTTTGACCAGATTTTAGCTCTAAGTTTGACTTTCCAAATCTGTCCTTTGTTGTCTTTTAGGACAGAAAACTATTTGGTTACTTTCTGCTGATGATTTTTGTGGTTAAGTATCCTTTTGAGGTGCCCTTTCAAATTTTTTTCATACCAATTATTAACACATATAATATAACTCAAAACACATAACACTCCTCCTAATCTTTACAACTCTAAATGTTGTTTTAACAATTCTAAGCATGCATGAAATTGACACATATGTTTTTGGTCAACATGACCCTGGAAAAACCCCCCATGGGGAAAACCAGTTTGGAGTAGATGTATATAGAAGGTCTCAAAGAAAAATGTACAACACGGAAAACATTTACAAGTGAACCTGGTACAATAGCAACCCTTCTCGGAAGCCTTGGAGTCCCTTGAATATGTCCCTACTAGCCTCTTGAAGCAACGCACCCTTTGCCTTGGTAAACCCCTCTTGCTTAGCTAATGCCTTTACCTCTTGATTTTCCTTTGCCCTTAGCTTGTTCCTTTGAACCTTGTCTTGCCTTTGTTTTGCCTTTGGTCATGCACCCTCCTCTCAAGAGTGCCTCCCTCCAAGTCTAGGTGCGCCCCTTTCTCAAGTGTGCCCCTCCTCTTAGAAAAACTCCATAAAACGTAGTGCTCCCTCCTTCACCCTTGCGCCCTATACTCCTCTAGAGTGTGCCTAAGCATGGTGAAAGAGAATCCTCCACAAGGTGTGCCCCTCCAAGATATGGGAACCTCCCATGAGCTAGATGCACCATTCTTCCCAAGATGTGCCTCTCCCCTCTAGCAAATGTGCCCCTCCTCAAGATGTAGCCCACTCCTCCATGAAGTCCTCTCAATGCAAGCTACCAACAAGCTAGGGATCCTCCCAAACCCTTGACCTCATGCGCCCTCTCCTCCTCAATATATACACCCAAGACCTCTCCTTCTCCTCCCCTCTCAAGTGAAGAATGAATCTCATGTTTTCCCTATTCCCTCCTTTAGCCTCTCTTTGGCCAAACCCTAAAAGATCAATGGCCTAGATCCAATCTAGCCAAGTCTAATCTATGGGTGAGATCTAATCCAAAAATATCACTTAGGAAACCTACTTTACTTAGTTTGGTTTGTGTCCTTTAACTCACCCACAAAGTGAATTAAATGTCACTTTAATGACTTAAGTGACATATTTCACTTTTGACTTAAATCTCCTAAGTCAAAGTGAACTTAGAATCATAAAGTAAAGTAATGAGGGTAATAGTCTCCCCCTTGGTGTTTAGAGACTCACAAACACAAGGGGACCACTTTCCAAGGTACCCAAATCTCAACATAGCACACATTAATACTTCATCATCATGTTTAATATCTTTGGGCTCTCGCTCTTCAACCAAGTCCTCATTATATTTGCTAGAAGCATGAGTAAATTCTTGTTCTTATCCATGGGATTGGTAACCTTCATCAAGATCCTTCTCTTCAATCTCTTGTTGATCGATGTCTTGTTCCCTTCTTTCCTGGAATTTAATAACAAAGTTCTCAAGGGAAACTAATCTCTCCATACTAAGAGTATTTGGGGTACCTTTAGGGCCATCAGCTTCGATTCCTAGAGTAAAGAGGTGTTCTCCCTTGAATAAGGATATATTTAGATCGATTTGTTTAACCATGTGATAATCTTCTTACATTTTTCTTGGCCATTTTTTACTGAGGAGAAACCCTAAATGCACTAAGAGTGCATTGGTGTAGAGGTAAGCGAGGTACCTATCTTCAGGATTTGGCTTCTAAGAATTTGTTGTATCAAATTCTTGAATCTAGTATTGATCCAAAAATAATCTTTTAAAGACTATGGTTAAGTTTATGCATGATTTGATTTAACATTTAGTGATTAAATCAAAGAAGAAGATTTAATGAAAGAATATTACACCTATCATAAAGAATGCAGATCAGAAAATACACATAAGGAACAACAAACCATAACGTCAAATATTTATAACAGAGTTCAACAAGGTTGCCTACGTCTTCGGGCCTTTGTCTCGGAGGGGGAGGCTTTCTTGTTAATATTCAATGCTTCAAAAATACATTAGAAGTACATCAAATGGATTACAAACTAGTCTAGCTTTGTTTTTCTCAACATCAAGAATCCAACACAACTGACAGCACTGAAAAAGGATGAGCGTAGCTCCCGGAAATGGCCTCCAAAGTTCGCTTCCTCAATGGCTTCCTTGCATAAAAATGGCTTGATATTCACAAATTATTCATCATTCTATTGTTTTGAACCTCCTATAACACTCAA
This sequence comes from Picea engelmannii, assembly GCA_009831015.1. Taxonomy (NCBI): domain Eukaryota; kingdom Viridiplantae; phylum Streptophyta; class Pinopsida; order Pinales; family Pinaceae; genus Picea; species Picea engelmannii. The sequence goes on from ML796675.1 coordinate 78,319, forward strand.
ACATGCTTTGTTTATGTAGAATTTGAGTTGGGGGTCAAAATCCCAACTTCACCCCTCTTTCTGGGATCTTTTTCGACTCAGATCCCATTTTCTAGGAAAAAATCCACTAAAATCAGGCCCAGATTTGGTAAAATCCTCCAAATTTGGCCAAATCGGACAAATTTATCACAATTGGCATAGCCCCCAAATCTTGGGCTCCTGGTCAAATGGCACCCCCATGTGACCAGGTCCCTAAAATTTCAACCTAGCCCACATTGGGAAAATTCAGTTTGCCACGTGGCATCCTCTGATTGGGCCATAGGTCACTCCTTGATTGGCCCAAGCCACATCAGCCTTACCAGTCATCTTCCACGTCATCATCTGTACTGCCACGTCATCCTGCCCAATCAGCTTCTATGTCAACATATGTACTGCCACGTCATCCTACCCAATCAGTTGCCACGTCAGCATTCGTACTGTCACGTCAGCCTTTCGTACTACCATGTGTCTTGTTGTCACTGGCCCATGTCCCATCTGTACCACCACAAGTCACCTCCGTACACTTCCACGTGTCACCTCTATACAATGCCACATGTCACTTTTGTACAGTGCCATGTGTCAATTTTTTAGTGGTCCAAATCACCCCTGAAAATGCCAAAACTAACTGACATGTGGCACATCCTGGTGTTGCCACATGTCATGATGACATCAACATGACGTACTTCTAACATCATCTACCATGTCAGTTTTACGGACTTTGACCAGTTGACTTTGACCTTTGACTTTTTGTATGTTTGGGAAAAATTTCATAACGTGATAACTTTCGCATACAATGTCCATTTTTCAAAAACAAATATAATGCCAGAATCAACACAACGAGCCCTACGCGATGGTTTTGTTTTCATATGATCTGAGAACTTTGTAATTTTGGCCTTCCTAGATCCATTTTGGATCATTCCTCCCCACTAAGACCTTTTGGTTCTCCAAAAAGATATTAACCAGTCATCGAGTGCGAGATAAGCCTCTCCATTTGTCCTTTGTCTTTAAACTTTGTCTTGTGCACCTGTTGCATCATAATCAATTGCATAATAACCATGAAAACTGAAAGCATATTGTTAGCCATTTGAACTCATTCACATCTTGTTGAATACAATACCATCCATGTAGAAAACATTAGCAGCAATAACATCAGAAGTATGACTAAAATTGTACCAATATGTTTGGCAGGCTTGCACGACATTAACTTATCTTGAAGCAAAGTATGATTGAACTCCCATCCTACAACCATCTCATGATCATGCTTAAGATCCATTGTTTTACTTAACACAATTATAGGTGTATTGCTTGCATAAGTTTCCTTCTTTAATTGTTCCATTGTTAGAAGAGATTGATTTGTTTTTGTATGATGAGGATGTACAACATATTCAATTCCCTTTTTAAACAAGTGATATTGATTTTGTTCCTTGTAGAATATTTCTTTGCGATCATATAAATAAGGGCTTCCTATGACCATTCCACATTTTTCTAGCGGCACCACATCATATATTACTTCATCCACATACTTAGATGTAATTGCAAACTTTATGATACATTGCTTTGTTATGGGAAATTTGAGATCTTTTCTCATCCAATTTAGTGAATAGGGTTTGTGATGCATCTTAGTGTTTAATCCCAATTTCTTAACCACTTCTTCTGAAATTAAGTTAGATTGATATCCACTATATATCAATGTATCGATCTTAGTATGTTTCATTATGACCCTTATATGAAACAATTTACTCCCTAAATAAAAACCATCACCAATTTTACATGTCAAACCAATTGTTGTAATATTAGACTCATCACTTGAATATAATCCTAAGTCTATTGGTCATTTTGTTGTTGCAACTTTTTGCCTCCCTTTCCTCTCTTTGAACCACTTTCGTCTCTTCTCTGGGTGCAATTGCCAACAATTCTCATCATCGTGCCCTTCTTTCTTGCAATGCTTGCAAGAGAGCTTCTCTTCCTTCATTGTCACTGAATTTGCTTTCTTCCCATTCCCTTTTCCTTTGTCGTCCTTCTTTGAAGATGATTACCCTGATACACTAACTCCAGTTTTTCCTGTTTCAATATATGTCGCTTGAACAGAAACCTCAACAAGATTATTAGGTCCAAAAATAAACACAGTATTACAAATATAAGCAGACAAACCTCCTATATACTTCATAAGAGTTTCTTGTGTAGTCAATGGAACATCTAACATCAAAGCCATCTTATGAAATTCATCTGTATATTTCTACACTGATTGTCCTTTATTTAACTTAAGACTTTTCCATTCAATTAAATCATTTTCCTTATATCCCAATGGATAGAATTGTTTTCTAAGTGTGGAAATAAAATCTTACCAACTTGTTGAGTTCCATGTTCCATTTTACTTTGCCACCAGATGAGAGTTGTGCCTTCAAGACGAAGCAATGCCAATCTCATTTTGGTTGCCTCATATTTGATTTGATGGAAATTACAATATACCTTCATCTGTCTAACCCATTTATCAAGTTTCTCAGCATTAACTTCACCATCACACATAGGGAAAACAAATTTTACATCAAGTTTAAGTAATGGCATATCAGGCTTATGTTTATGAGAATTTTTTTTTGTTAAAGTAGAATTTGAACTTGTGCTTGAAGAAGAAGATGATGATGGAGATGAAGGAGGTGAAGGAGGAGATTTTGGAGGGTCCTCTCCTTCTTCACTTTTGGCTTTCTTTGAAGATTCTCCTTGAAAATGTCTCTTCTGTTTCAAGTAATCATCATACAACACTTTTACCATCTCCGACATGGCAAAGAAAGTTCTTTGAAACTCTCTTTCATTTTGAGAAAATACTTCTTCCGATGCCATTTTCTCACTTTGATATGTACTCTTTCTTGATCCAATATCTGGATCTCCTTCTACAAGATCTCCTTCACCATGACTTAGATTTTCCCTGGTAATCATCCAAACTCAAACAACCAATTGTCAACCTACTCTGATACCACTTGATCCAAAAATGATATTTTAAATAATATATTTAATCTTATGTATGTTTTGATTTACCATTTAGGAATTAAAGTGAAGAAGAATATTTAATGAAATAATATTGCAGCCATCATAAAGAATGCAAATCATAAAATAAACATAAGGAATAGCAAACCATAATGCCAAAGATTCATAACAGAGTTCAACAAGGTTGCCTATGTCTCCGGGCCTTTGTCTCAGTGGGTGAGGCTTCCTTATTAATATTCAATGCTTCAAAAATACATTAGAAGTATATAAACTGGATTATAAACTAGTATGGTTGTGTTATGCTTGATCTCAAGAATCCAACACCACTGACGGCACTAAAAAAATATGAGCGTAGCTCCCGGAAATGGCCTCCAAAGTTTGCTTCCTCAATGGCTTCCCTACATAAAAATGGCTTCATCTTCACAAATTCTTCATCATTTTTTTTTTTGAACCTCCTAAAACACTCAAACATGCTTTGTTTATGTAGAATTTGAGTTGGGGGTCAAAATCCCAACTTCCCCCCTCTTTCTGGACTCTTTTTGGGCTCAGATCCCATTTTCTAGGAAAAACTCCACTAAAATCAGGCCCAGATTTGGTAAAATCCTCCAAATTTGGCCAAATCTGCCAGATCTAGCACAACTGGCGTAGCCTCCAAATCCTGGTCATATGGTGCTCCCATGTGACTAGGGCCCTAAAATTTCGACCTAGCCCACATTGGAAAATTTTGGGTTGCCACGTGGCACCCTCTGATTGGCCATGTGTCACCCCCTGATTGGCCTGAGCCACATCAACCTACCCAGTCATCTGCCATGTCATCCTGCCTAGTCAACTGCCACGTCAGCCTACCCAGTTAGCTACCACGTCAACATTTGTACTGCCACATCAGCCTTTCGTAATGCCATCTGTCTTGTTGTCACTGGACCACGTCACATACATACCTCCACGTGTCACCTCTTTACAATTCCACATGTCACCTTTGTATAGTGCCATGTGTCACTTTCGTACAATGCCATGTGTCAATTTTTTAGTGGTCCAAATCACCTCTAAAAATGCCAAAACTGAATAACACATGGAAAGTCCTGGTGTTACCATGTGTCATGATGACATCATCATGATGTACTAATGGCGTCATCTGCCACGTCAATTGTACGGACTTTGATCAGTTGACTTTGACCTTTGACTTTTTGCATGTTTGGGAAAAAATTCGGAACGCGATAACTTTCGCATACGGTGTCCATTTTCGGAAAAAAAAATACACTATCAAAATCGACACGACAATCCCTACGCAATGTCGTTGGTTTCATCTGATTCTGAGAACTTTGAAATTTTTTCCTTTCTAGATTCAAGTACACTGCTTCAAGCAAGAAACGTCCTCACCCTTATCAAGATCTGATCACAACGGTGGTTGATAATTTTCTTCATAGAATAAATCTGAATGCCCAAAGGAATACTCATCAAAAACCTCAAGGTATAACCGAAACTCATTAGGAGAATATAGAACTAGGTCGCCCTTGGGTGCTTGGAAAACATATGTAACTACATCATCTCCTTGTTTCCAAATGTCAAAATTAGTAGTAACCACATATGATAGTTGTAAAGGCAACATTTGGAAATGACCCTCAATGTCGTAAATGGGATCCCCATCATACCCAATCACATCCCATTTACGTTTCCCGACATGTATGAACTCATCAATATTATCAACCATGTCATTACCTTTATCTTAACATGACAAGATTAGTACATCCAAGGGATCCTCTAACACCTTTTCACTTTCCAAATCACAAAATAAAGCATCATCAAAATATTGGAAAGGGAAACAACTTACCATATTCACTTTCTCATGTGCAAGAGAATTAAAGCCTTGGATGACTTCTTCAAATGGAAGAGAAAGAATTAGTACCTCATCCTCATTACTCACCTCTTCAATCACATTTTTTACCTTTATCACAATATGGAGGGTCTAGTTCGCCCAAGGATTTCCTTACTTCTTCACCTTCTGAATCATAGAAAAGGGTATCATCAAAAACCTAAAAAGGAAGATGACTAACCTCATTATCTTCTTCTTATGAAGGAGGAATAGGATCTCGAATGGCTTCATTAGAGGGAAGAGCACACGTTAATGCTTCATCATCATGTTTGATATCTTCGGGCTCTCACTCTTCAACCAGGTCCTCATTATCCTCGGTAGAAGAATGAGTAAATTCTTATTCTTCTTCATGGGATTGGAAACCTTCATTAGGATCCCTCTCCTCAACTTCTTGTTGGTCGATGACTTGTTCCCTTCTTTCCTGAAATTTACTAACAAAGATATCAAGGGAAACTAATCTCTCCAGACTAAGCGTAACTGGGCTATATTTTGGGTCATCAACTTTGATTTTTGGAGTAAAGAGGTGTTCTCCCTTGAACAAGGATATATTTGCCTCATTTATATAGCCATGTGATAAGATTCCATGATTGTTCTTGGCCCTTTTTCACTAAGGAGAAATCCTAATTGCACTAAGAGTGCATTGGTATAGAGGTAAATGAGGTACTTGTCTTCAGGATGATGGCTTCTAGGAATTTGTTGTAGAAAATTCCCAAACCTGGTATGTAATTCCTTGACGGTCTCATTCTTAGTTTGTTTCATGTATTCGAGTCTTTTTATGAGCATGTGGATATCTTTTATTTTAATATTCAATTTCTCGAGAAATATTTCTTCTAATTGGTCCATAGATGTAATGTTGGCATCACGAATACTATCATACCATTTCCTAGCATTGCCATGAAGAGTAGCAGAGAAAATTTTCATCGCTAAATGATCTGAAAATGATAAAGGCTTGTATTCTTGAAATATTTGCAAAGTTTTAATTAAGTGTGCATATGCAAAAGGATCAATTTGCAAAAACAAATTTTAGAGAAAATTACACATTCAAGATGCAGATAATAACCAGCGAATAACAGTGAACAGTAAACACATAACACAGCAAATGATAAAGGAGTTCACCCCTTGCTTGGGCTACATCTCCTGGTCCAACTTTCAATGGATCTTTTATATTATTTGCTCAAAGTGCTAAAATATGTGCTTTACAATGCTCAAAATGCCAAATAGATGGCTCCCATGGCTTCAGAACGTCAAAAAAACCCTAGCTGGGCTTTTTCGACACCTGATTTGGCCAAAAATTGAAGAAGATAGGCTTCCTAGAATTTCCCCTTCAAACTCGTTGTCTCTGGATCGCCAAAATGCACCTCTGTGTGTCCAACCTAGCCTCTACGAATTTTTTCGTGCTTAAACCTAGCACCAAGCACATAACCACAAAATGCATGCAACTGTAGAACAGTTAGAGAACCTATCCCCCTAACCGCAAATTCATTGGGTGCATGGCCATGTGACCGCGTCCCCCGCACACAGAAGGGTTGAGTTCCAAATGTATGGGCAAGTGACAAGTGTCCAAGTGCACGGGGCTTCGAAACCATTTGAAACGTGTGCATGGTGTGGTCGTATGGTTATACGCATATATATGGGGGTTGGGGCTAAGCCCCAGCTCGGACCGCGCCCAAACCATACAATAACTCAAACTTAAATATAATTGAACCCATATACATAATAAGAAACAACGCGTGGGTTATTGGTAACCCACACCATGTGAAAGCGCTCCACCATGGCGGGAGTTCTGGGGTTCGATCCCCACTGACTCCATATAATTTTAACAACCAAATTTAATACGGTGCCACCTGGCAACCCATGTCTGGGCCACGTGGTACCATCCCACTTGTCAAAAAATATGCCACGTGTCGATAAATGATTGGACCTCACAACTGCCAACTGTCTTCCAACTCAGCATCTTCCACATCAACGTATGGCCTTGCCAACTCAGCACCTGCCACATCAGCGTACGACCATGCCACGTCAGCAACTGTACGGACTATACGGATTGTACAGTCAACAATTTTTTGTCTATTTGGCAAATTGAACAGAACGTGATATCTCACTCATCCGATATTTGTTTGAACCCATTTGAGTTGCGTTGAGTTCGTGATGATGAGGCCTACGCACCCATTTGATTTGAAGCGATTCTGAGCACTTTGAATTTTGAGCAAAATTTGATCCCCTGGATCACACCTCCCCATTGGAAAGCTTTTGGACCTCCAAAAGTCTACTTTCAGTCTATCTGAAGATGAGGGTATAGTTCTCTCACCTTCCCAACCTCAATCCACTTGGCTTTGCTTGGATTTGTGCCTTTAAGACAAATTCAAAGATATTCCACATTTCCCCATTTTGAAGTTCTCATCCTCTTGTCAAGGATTGTGTCTTCATGCAGTTCTATAAGATATTCTGGGGAGAAATCATCTATAGAAGGAATCTGAACATGTTCTCCTTGATCATCAATCAAAGGAGGCTCATACAATTTCAAATTCTCAACATTGACAACTGCATACATTTGCATATAAGGAGGCAAATCCAAACGGAAGGCATTGTTACCAATCTTCTCAAGAATCTTGAAAGGACCATATCTAATTGGTTTCA
>ML796675.1:92512-103654 GCA_009831015.1 Picea engelmannii
AAAACATGTGTATCAAACCCCCCTTAACCTAGAAAAATGCTCAAATACATTATGCAATTTGACAAGTTAGGTTTGGAGAATGTCTCAAGGTGTCCTATTGGGATAACCCCTCTTAAAATTAGGGTGTTTCCTGGGTGGGATATAGTCCAAGTCATGTAAGTGTATGAGGTGGCATGGGGTAAATATTTGGGCATGGGGTGCATGTAATATCCGGGAAATGTAAAGTCTTACCTGTGGGTGCCTTTGTAGAGGGCGAGTTGCACCTTGTCATAAATGTAATTTTTTCCTAGCCCATTCATTGCCTTTTTATTCTTAGCTTTATTTCTTTTGATCTTTTACCTTTGTGCTTCAAGGGAATAATTGAGGGCCACTGTCCTGGATTGATGATTGGAGGTGACAGTGTTATCCACAAAGATTTCATAGAAATGAGAAGGTTGGATCGTGATGAGAGCCCCTTTCTCTTGGCTATGCCACCAAGATCCACTACCTTGGTTTGGTGACCAGATAGGTGGTAGTGTCATACCGCTACATGCCCATGGTCATAATAGGTTGGCTCATGATGAGGCCTCCTATCCATCAACTAATACCTTGAATTTTTATGTATCTTATGGGTCCCCTTTTCTTATTGAGAATCTTTTCACTTCTTTCTCGGGGATCGTTGGGTGAATAATATCAAAGGTTTCAACATTGGCTTTTAACTCTTGCTAGCTACTTTTACCCTCTGGGCCTTTAGCCCCTTCTTCCCACAAGGAAAGGTACAACCCTTCCTAGTGTAGCTAATCCCAATTCCCAAACAAGGATAGGGGATATGAAAGGAATAAAGATGGAAAATGGTAAGTATGGAGGGGACGAATGATGACTTTTCACAAATCCACCCAGTAGAAATCCATCTTAAAGGGAAATCAACTTACTAGGGCACCATGTCACCCTTCTAGGTATGAACGAGGCAAAGAGAATAATTTCCATGCAAATGTCATGAAATTGAAGAAGGATTCATTAGAACATATTCAAGTGCTTCAAAAATCAGAGTGATGCATACCATGATACTTAGACTCATTACCTCATGGAGCAAGACTCGTTGCTACTTCAAGACCAGGCTGGTGTGATGGATATTGTTGGTGGTGATATGTGGATTGAACTGAAGAAAAGAGGGGCCCTATGGGGCCATGCTCAAGTCATCTGGTTCTCGGTACTCCATGTCTAGGACCTGTGGACATCGAGACGTGATCTCCTTAGTTATCCCTAGGCTAAGTGATAACAATCTTCAATAAATATTTTTTGTTAATTACTTTCTTATTTTAAGGCTTACTAGAATACTTTTTTTTTATTGTTGTACATGTTATACATTTTAGCATATTTTGCAATTACTTTTGTTCAGTTTATTATGTATATTATTATGTATATTCTTCTTTAATTGTTAATTATTATATTTCAAGTTAAAACATAAAATATATATCTAAAAGAAAATTACAAATACAAGAATGTTGTTTCTTGAAGTTTGGTTGTAGTTTGAAGGGCTATAAATCGGGGTAACATTCCTACCTATCTCTCTTAGCCCAATGAGATTCAAAAATGTTTGTGTGAAGAGCATCATTATTCCTTGCATAAACACATCCTTTGACAAGTTAATCGGTACCTTGATTCAAGATGAGCAAAAGCTTAAAAAGTTTGGTGAAATTGGATCCTTCTCTTCCTCTCAATCCTTATTTAAAATATGCATAAGAAATATCTTTTGGAGATGTCAATATACCAAACATGAAAAGAAATTTGGTCTAGAAGACAAAAACAACAACTAGAATGGTTATAGGCCAAAGTTTGATATATAGACTAGAGAAAATTCAAGCAATCTTAGGAAATGTTTAATGGAAACTACAAGTAATGTGGGATATTTGGGCATAAAGAAATAATTTTTTAAAAGAAAAAGAACAATGAGAAAAATACAGGTAGAAATATGTATAGAAATGGAGCATGTGTTACCATCCTAGTTCAAATTAAATCAAGATGAATTGATTTTTGACATTGGTGCAACAAGACACATGTCTTGTCTTATTTAAGGATCAATTTGACAATTAAAAATAGGTCACATCAAAAAAAAAATTAGAACTAGTGTTTGTTAGTATACAAGGCTTACATTTGTAATAAAGTCACTTTATGACTTTAGAATATGTTAATGTTCACTTTTTGTGTAAAGCAATTTATTCTACATTTATAAGTAGAAATGATTTACGTAATGAACAATAATATATAAGGAGGTAAACTCCTTTATAATTGATGCACCAATTATTCATTGATAATATCATATGGTGTTATTATGAGTATCTTCCTTTGAGTTTAGATATGTGACTCAACTCTATCTAGGTTTTCATCATTTAGTGATTTAGCTCATTTTGTAATATGGTATCAAAGCAGGGAAGAGTCTAGGAGTTGAAATTGTAACAAAAATATTAATCCTTTGAAAGACAAGGTTTCCACTCTTTCGACTTCAATAGTCGAAGGACCACAGAGAGCCATATTCAGAGTCTCGGGCCTTTGAAAGACCAGGTTTCCACTCTTGCAATTTATGTAGTTTGATTGCCACGGAGTTTGTGCAAGCGTGAATACCTAGGGATTGTTGTTGGTAGAGACAGTTGGGGGATTTCCAGTGTGACATATCAAAGAGACAAAAGGGTTTTGGGTCATTCGAAGCCAAGATCAATTTAGAGGATTTTGGAGCAGATTCAATCTGTTCTTGCATGTATTGATGCCTAGATGTGTAGATTTGGAAAAATTGGTTGCTTAATATAAGATGACATTATACTCAAGAATCAATTGTAGCAAATCAATTAAAGAAAAGGGGGAAATGGAACGTTCATGTTGCAAGAAAATGGGTCACGTAGCTTGAAACCATATATTTCGAGCCAATGACATTCTCAAGGGAAAATCCAAAGACAAATCACAAGTAGCAAATGTAGCCATTGTTGAAGATCCATTAGATGTTGACAATGGTGATGGTATTATTGAATAAATGGCATTCTATGCATTTTAAGAAGATCTCACTTTGAATACAGGAAGGGATCTAGCATAAATACAACTTGGCATGAATGGTTTCCCAGATAGTTTGGGAGTTTGTGAATCTTGGGAATTATACCCTTACGAGGGTTGTGAGACGACTTGATGGAGCACTATGGATGTAGCTCAACATGGATGATTGTCCAATAATTCGGGAGATTCATAATTTGAGAGTTCAAGGAGGTGGAATCCAATAACTTGGGATTTTAGCTCCGGAGCTACACCTTTACGACGGTTACAAGCTATCTTGATGCAATTATACCTGGCCCAAGAACTATTTTCAAAGAAGAATATTTTGAGGGATGTTTGGATATGATGTTTTAGTTTTTAGTCATTGTGTTTTATATTCAGTTAGTATGTTTTACTTTCAATATTGTAAGCCTTAAGAGGGGGTGTTAGGATATAAGACTTACATATGTAATAATTCACTTTATGACTTTATAATATTTGAATGTTCACTTTTTGTGTAAAGCAATTTACCCCACATTCATAAATGGAAATGAAGTGACTTTAGAATATGTTAATGTTCACTTTTTATGTAAAGCAATTTATCCCGCATTCATAAGTGGAAAGGGTTTGCTTAGTGAACATTGATATATAAGGAGGTAAAATCCTTTGTAATAGATGCACCAGTTATCCATTAATAATATCATATGGTGTTATTGTGATTATCTTCCTTTGAGTTTAGATGTGTGACTCAAATCCATCAATGCCTTCCTCATTTATTGATCTAACTTATTTTGTGATAGTGTTAGTCCCTTAAAAGTGAAATGTGTTAGTCAAATCAAGAGTGAGAATGAAGGTGTAAATGTTTTATATATAATTGATTTGAAAAAAACTATTTAATCAATGATTAATATCATTGAGTAAGGGTATACAATAAAATCATGGATAATAAGTAGATTATCAAGGATGTAGGATAACATAACATGAGATAAGTTGCACCAGGGTCAAATGAGATTTCTATACCATGGCAACTTGTTACCACAAATAATGAATATCTATGTTTGTTTTCAAACAATTATGAAAAGAGTAAACTTTGGCATGAAAAATTGACAATCTATAAAAGCATCAATCTCATGAAATTCTCCAACATGGTACATAAATTACCTCTTATCTCCTTAAACAACTATGTATGTGAAGTTTGCATATGTGGAAAGCAACATTGTGATAAATTTGAAAAAGAGAATGCTTGGAAAGCTAAACACCCACTACAACATATTCACATTGATTTGATGGGTCAAATATAAAAAGTATTTTTACTATGATCCAATTATATCTTACATTCATTGATGATGTTAGGTGTATTTCTTGAAGTTCAAAAGTGAGACATTTAACAAATTCATAGATTTTATGATTATGTTAGAAAATCAATATAATTGAAAAAAAACAAATGGTATCACTAAAGAATGATAATGAAAATGAATTTGATAACAATATATTTAACACATTTTGTTGGTCTAATTATATTAAGATAAATTACACTATGCCTTATACTCCATAGAAAAATGGTGTATCATAAAGAATAACAAAATACTTAGAAAAATGGTTAGGTGCAACGAAATACTTAGGGAAATGGCTAGGTGCATGTTGCATAGTAAATACCTTCCCTTGTTTATTTGAGATGAAGTAATAAAAAATGTAGTATATATATTATAGATAAAAATTTAACCAAATTTGTCATGAATATGAAACCAAGAATATGAAACCAAAAGAAGGTTGGAGTGGGGTTAAACACAATGTAAAGTAGTTTAACATTTTTTTTTGAGAAACATATTCGCATCTTATTGATGAGAAAAGAAGAAAGCCATTTATTAACATTGAAAAATCAATTGAATGTGAAAAAAATGAGTGTACGCCAAATTTGTTGAAATTGGGCATAAAATACCTAGTGGACATAACAAACAATATTTGATGCTAATGTAAATATTAATTTTTCTAGTTCCAAATGAACTAGGAAGAAAATTCATTTTTTTCTCGTATGACTAAAATTATGGACCATTTAGATCCTCAAACTTTTGAAAAGACAAAATGCAAATTGGAATAGGAAAACACCATGAATGAATACATTTGTGCTCATTGATGGATATCAAACTTTAGGTAATTGTTTAAGTCCAACTTGGTCTTATGTAATAGACATGTGTGCCTCTAATATGTTTCACTTTTAGTATGTTTTTGTACTTTGGTGTGCATATGTACTTTCATCTCATTGGTCCATGATCTATTTAAATCACATGGAGGCTTACTTGTTCATAGTGAGTCATAACAAAGAGTAGTGCATTGGATGTAAACTTTCTTGAGCAGTGATGTAACTTTTTTGTTTCTCCGTGGATGTTTTCCTCTTTGAGGGTTTTATTGTGTAAATATTGATGCCTTGATATTTGATCATTGCGAACTATTTCTCTTCATTGTTTGTTTTTTTGATGTGGACACCTGTGAAATCCTACATGGTATAAAGTTAATATTTAGGTTAACTCGTATTTTGTTCAAAGATTGAGTATCTTATGACAACTATGGATGCATTTCAAGTGCATGTTGGAGACGTGTTCATTTTTCCTAAGATTAGATTTGGTAGTTGCGTTGATCTTTTAAATAAATTTGCATCATTTCTTTTGGTTTTGAAATCATACCTATGGACCTTTTGTTATCAACTCTTCAAGATCCAATCTTACTATTATGTTTTAAAAAACATTCTTCCATCATGGAAGAAATATGACGGTTCCATTGTGTCCAAAATGTCTGTGACAATAAGATAAGACTTTTGTTTAATTTAAAAAGGCCTTCTTTGCCCTAGATTTGAATATTTCTCTCCAATCAACCATGATCATCCACTTTGTAAGTCATGAAATTGTTTTTAACAACTTTGGTAAAAGCAAAAAGCAATGACTCTTTATGTTATGAGATTGAGTTAAGGAATAATTTTCAAGAGGTTGTCAGTTCAAAACCTATTGCCTCTCTCTCTTTACTAAATATTTTGTTGAGATCATTTGTTAGCTCATTAGGATGGCCAACAACATGTCCTTTACGCATTGTGATGCATGGCACACATTGATTGCTTTTGACCCACCACTTCACCTTGATCATTGACATTGAGATCTCCACATGAGTAGCCACCTTAGGAAAACAAAAACACATCATCTGGTCACATGGACCACCTTATCATATAAAATAACCATGTGTCACCTCCATATGCTACCATATCATCTATTTGGAGGAACCCCTCCATTGCATTTTTTTTGTTTTTGAAGGTTATTTCAAAACCAGCATAACTTTCTTGTACTAATTCAATGCCCCCCCCTCTTTAGAATGTGTATTTTTGTGCTTTACATACTGGAGTGGTTGATTTTTATAAATTTCACTATTAGGTGTTTTTTATTTCTTAACTTTCTCAACCCCCCTCTAATCCTTAATTTTAGAACTTTTGAAGGGCATATCTTGGTCATCTCGATACCCTTTTAGTGTCATTTTTTGGGTGTTATTTTTGGTGCAGTTTGTATTTGTGCATGTAGTTTCCCTATTTATAGCTATTTTAGTTTTGTTTATAGTTATGGATAATGTGAATGTAATCCACTTAACGGGGGCTCATTATTATTCATGGAAGTCCTACAGGGACGATCTATTGAGAAGAAAGGAATCGTTCACATCACTTTGGGAACAAAAAATGCACGTTTGGATGTCTCGAAGAAAGCCAAGTGAGATAACAAGACTCATGGACTCAATGCCATGTCTCTTTCTAAAGAGCTATTTCATCTCCAAAATATTGATACGTCATTGGACATGGGGTGGGGTTGGTCACTATTTGTTCTTGTGGATTGATAATTATGCAATCTATTTATTTGGATACTTATGGTGGAAGTTATTCCTTGATCAAAGAATTATTTTTTATCTTTGAAGCATAAGATCAATCAAATCACTCCCATGTTCACTAGGACTCTTTGGTTGGCACGATTGGAGCAATTATGTTGATATTTGGAAAAAAATTCATTTTGTGCATTAGAGTTGGATCTTCCTTTGCTTCAACATGCTCTTTGCCAGCTTCTATGTCATATTTTCAAGATCATTTATTGACAACTATTTTATGGATTTTCACTCCCATTCTTGATTGCATGTGCATATTCTCACTAATGGAAGCATTTTTCAACTTCATCAATTTACGGGAAGCTTTTTTTGGTCTCTTGGATAATATTATTTTGAAGGATTCTACAAACATTGGTTTTGCACCTTGTTATGGTGAAGTTGATGTTGTCATATTTGATCATAATTTTTACACCCCAATTCAATGTTACAGGGGGGGTGTTGGGTAATGATTTCTCATATTGTAAATGGGTACTTAATTAGACTCATTATTTTCAATATCCATATTAAGAAGTTTGTCTCATGTAGATAACACTTCTTGATGGCAGTGTTTTGATGTTTGCTTCCTTTTCATGAAGCACCATGTTTAACCTTTGTACACTAGAACTCTTCCACTTAGAGAACCCTTGATGATCAATGATAGTTTCTTACCTTTTCATGCATTTACATTCGAAGCTCTTTAGCGTTGACACATTAGCGATGTTGGTAGCCTCAATGTTTTCCTGCTTTTTTATACTCACACAATTCTTTTCTTGGAGCACTTATGTTGAACAATGGCAGTTTTTTGCTTTTTGTGCATCTATATATGATCCTATTCAAATTTAACACATCAACCATCTTGACAACTCCAATGTATTTTTATCTTCATTAAGTACCTTTACTAGCTTTTTTACACTAGCACATCTCTTCCTAGAGCATCGATGTCGATATTTGTAATAGTTTTACATTTGCATGTGATATTTCTAACTTAAGTTGACCATTGTTATATTTTCATCTGCAGGTGATATTTTCAGTGTTAGTTGATCATTGACAAAAAAAAATCCTTTTCATTCATCTACATTTGTGCTTTCACTTCATCCAAAATGACAATCGTGTTTTACTTCTAGGCTTGTACTTTGGCACCACTCTCTTTTTGGAGGACATATGTTGCTTATTCTCAACGTTTTCCTTTTTTGTACATCTCCCATGGATCCTCTTCAGTATTTCAACTCTAGATTGTTATGATGGTAAATTTATTTTCCTTCCTAGTATGCATGCATTTTGGATGATGTGTTACTCGAGGCACATGATGAGTTTTTTAACCTTTTCCCCTAAGAGGTGGGTCAAATCCCTTTGATTACTTGAAGCACTTTGTTTGATCTTTTGTGCTAAAGCTTTATTGAATCATGTTTATCTTCTATAGTATTCTTGGGTTTCCTAAAGAATTATTCTAGATCATCAACATATTTTGCATGACATATTTGCCTTGATATTTTCATCTTTAACACTCTCAATTATGATGGAAACCTCATTTGCCTTTTATAATGGGATTTCATCTTAGCACATGCAGATTAGGGTTTGAATCAACTACTCTCTAATTTCAGTTATTTGTCATTAGCATCGTTCTTGTGATATGTCCACCCATGGAGTCCTATGTTTAGATCCTAAAACCTTTGAAAAATAAAAAGACACTAGTATGGGTAAATTCTAAGAATGGAAAAAATTGTGCCTTGCTTAAAAATGAGATTGGGGAGTTAGTTCCTTATCCTTCAAAAACAATGTGTTTGGATGAAAATGCGTGTAAATTTAACTTAGATGGAAATTTTGAAAAGTTCAATGCCAGGTTGGTAGCTAAAGTTTTCTCATAGAAGGAAGGTATTATCTATTCTAAAACATTTACCCCTATTTCAAAATTGACAACTATTAGTACTATATTAGCTATTGTTTCCTAACTATGGATGGTAAATTTTTCATGTGGATGTTAAAAGTGCATGTCTCAATGGTGATATATTTGAATATTTCACATATTAAAACCTCTAGGATTGAGAGAATGACAAAGAAAATCTTGAATGCAAACACAATAAATCCTTATATGGTCTAAAACAAGATCCCATGACTTGATATTTAAAAATCAATAATTATTTTATGTCGTAAGGATTTATGCAATGTCTTTTTTATTATGACTTATATGTCAAAAGTTGTGGAAAATATATCATGATTATTGTTCTTTATGGATGATTTCATCATTATTATCAGCGATAATAACATTATTGGTGAGATAAAAAAAAAATAGATGAAAAACACCTTTACTATAATTGATTGGCGATTTTTACATTTCTTTTGGGGTATGAAATTATGGAAAAAAAATGATTAAATATTTCTATCCAAATCCTAATATGCCATTATTCTTGTCAATAAAATTCAGATGGATCATTGTATTAAAATTATTTCCAATTTAGAAATGAGATTGAAATTGAGCACAAACACCACCATTGAAAAAGTTGATAACAATCTATATAGAGAGTGAGTTGCATTCCTCTGTACCTTACAATCACTAGATATAATATTGCATTATTGTGGTATTTACATCAAGATTTATGTCTAACCCTAATGTTAACATTGGAATGCAAATACACATTATAAGATGTGTTAAAGGAACACCAAATCTTCTTCTTTAATATAAAATAAATTATGGTTTCAAGTTTGTTTCTTTTACTTGCTTTGATTGGTATGGTCACTACGATTATAAGAAATATACAACAACTAGCTATATGTGTCAACTTGGATCCGGTTCCATTTCATGAGAAGAAAAAATAGACTACAATGTCATTATCCTCCTCATAAGCTAAATATAAAGGCCACACTCTTGTTATGCGAGAATCATCAGGCTAAGAAGGATACTTTAAGAATTACATTTTCCACAGGATGGCACCTATTATCACAAGATCTATCACCTTTGTGAAAATCCTTTCATGAGGGATAAGACAAGTGTAACATGTAAGTGTTACCATTGTCACCTTAGTAATCACTTCCCTCTTTCTAGTGAAGGATAAAATCCAACACAAGGGAGGCTTCCCTAGTAACCTTAAGGAGTCTTATAGCAAGATGAGATCAATTCTACAGACTCCTATGTTAGTTACTCAAAAACACCACCACTAGATCAATGGTTTCAAGGCAAGTATAAGGTGGTTTAATGAATCAATTTCCATATGTGTATCTGTGAAGTATCCAAGACAAGTGATGATGTTTAGCAGGTTAAAATAGGTCAAGAAGGTACCCCAAACACTAAAAATAAAATAAAAGTTTATGGTTATTGCAAAACTTGTGTAAAATATGATGATATTCATCGATGTATCAAGTTATAACGACAACATTAAACCACCCCTCTAAACAAGTAAGAGATCAATGAAAACTAGGGTTGAAAATGCAAATTAAACTAGGGTTTTGTAAACAATTGTTTCTTGAAATGATAAGAGAGCATAAAAACCCTAACCATGCAATATGTAAAGAAATAGAGGGTTAAAAATTAAACCAACAATGCAATAAATGATGACAAGATACACTTTGAGGTAAAATATGACAATCAAACCCTAGACGTCAAACCTAGCTATGGTTGGAAATTAGAGAGTATTTGATTCAAACCCTAATCTAACCCTAGAACAATAAAAGAAAATGTGAATTTAGGTTTTAAGACTTTCTAAAGTGATTTAATACTAGTTTTCTTTATTCTTCTTGGGATTATGGAGTCAAGCTATGAACTTTCTTGAAGACGAGGGTGAAAAATGGACTTTGGATAAAATACTAAGGTAGTCCACTACAAACCTTCGAAGGTTATCCTATAGAAAGACAACTAGGGTAGTCTAATACAAACCCTAGAAAATCATTATATGTCCTTTAACAATCTTTTAAGACAATATCAAGGGAAGATAGTGTTATTGGATAAATCGGTAGGTGCGGACACTAACTGATCTCCCTAGATCCACCTAGATCTAGAACAAAACACACCAGAACATGATGATTTCCTTAAGTTTTAAATATTGAATTTACTAACTAAAGAGGGATATGTGACATACCATTTAAACGTCGCTTCCTCTCGCCATCGCCATCCTAGATTCATTCCAACACTCATATAATGATGATCCTGCAAAAGAACGCAACCAACCAAAGTGATAGCAATAGCATAAACTCAATATAAACCTATGTATGTGATCAAGGAATCATACAATAAAACACAAAAAGCTTTATAGGAAAGAGTCATAT